>PVIU01016388.1:0-45152 GCA_004026605.1 Ondatra zibethicus
GGTGGGAACCACCCAGGAGTACAACTGAGTCACCAGATGACCCCATTCCATACACAGAAAGTTTTGAGGATGATAGTCATAAGTATGTGATATACAAGGGACAAAAGTGGAATTATTTAGCTCTACTATTTTTGAATAGGCTTGCTAGATTCCAACCCCCATGGTGTTTACTACATAAGAAAGTACAAAGAAGTATATTTCAGCAGGTGTAGAGAATTAGGCATATTTGGTCACTAGAGGAGATAAAGAAAGGATGAGAAAAAAAGGAAGGGCCATGATAGCAAATAATGAGACAGAAACTTTCTACTCCTAGATAAAATGAAACCACTTGTTTGAAGTTTATGTTCCCAAGGATAAGAGTTCCCCTTCTAAGGATGTGTTATGTCTAACACCTGCTCATCACTGATGTGACTAAAACAAGCCTTCATACTGTGCCAAGTAATGATACATGACCTTCTGGTTTGTTCTTTGTTTGAATACTATATAATGACAACATGAATTCAGTAAAGTTGCAGCAGATTCAAACCACTCCCTTGTGTGCTGTGTCTGTCTGTCATTCGCCTAACTTGTGCCTTCCTGGTACCAAGACCCTGATTTTCCCACGGTCTGCGGGGCTCCCCTGAGCCGGTCTGTGGCACTCAGCATTGGCTGCATTAAACTAAATGATTGAGCTAGAAGTGAGTCTCTTTAGAAGATGGATGAATTTCATGGAGAACAACAGCTGCTTCACCAGGACACATGATTATAATTAGCAATTGGAATTACCGTCTTTAATTTAGGTAGTATTTAATATCTTGATTATCTTCTTATATGTCTGTGGATTGTTAACTTTGATGTTCTTTATAAAAACCACCTATTACTACTGTTTCTTAATAAACTATGTCAATTTTTATATGCTGAAAAAAGAGCTAGTTAGTAATAAGTCCAAGCTATTTGTCATGCATTTATATTTAATAATAAGTCTGTGTGTGATTATTTGGGAGTTGGCTAGGCAGAACAAAAAAATTCTGCCTATAGGACATGACCAGACTGAGCTGGGCCATATGGGAGATGGGGAGGGGAAGGCAGAGGGAAGAGAGGGGAACTAAGTGCAGCAGCCAGGAGGCCACAGGCACACAAAGGAAGGGGCAGATAGCCAAGATGTCTGGATTATATAGGGAAGAGCTTCTGGGGGAAGGGCAGTCCAGCCCCTGGGCTAGAGAGTTCATGGTAGAGGGTGGGGTATTCCAGCCATACCCTGTAATGGGTAGGGACTGAAGAATACTGGGAGAACTTAGTGGCACCTCAGCTATTTGTCTCAGGTTTGAAACTTAACACCCTAATCTTTTTGTAGGTAATAAGTGAATAATAAGGTATGATGTAATTATCTATGACTAGTTCCTGCTGACACTGGGGTGTCACTGTTGGGAACCCAAAAAGCTGGAATGTTGGTCAAGTCCAGGAGAAGCAGGCTTTTCACTCACTGTTCAGGCTCTGCAGGACCTTCTGGGGCTGAGAAAGTGCAGGTAGCAGTTGGAGCAGTTTGCAGTCTTTAATTGATTGGAAATCAGTTGGAACAGATACATATTAGGGACAGAAGGTAAAGTTGGGGAGATTAGGGAAAAATTGCTTTCTTAGGTGTATATTTGAAACTTCTAGACCCATGTTCCTGGGGGGGGGCAAGACCAGGGAGGAGATCCTACCCTCAGGAAAAGGCAAGTGGGGAAACAGGTTGATTACTGACAGTGTTTATCCGGAGTCCATTTGACCTGTGAGAATCCAAGTAGATTCCCTGAAGCTTACATGCTTTTTTGAGACAGTTTCTCTATGTAACAACCCTGGCTGTTCTGTCACTCCCTTTGTAGATCATACTGATCTTAAACTCACAGAGATCCTCCTGCCTCTGCCTCCCGAGTGCTGGGATTAAAGGTGTGTGCCACCACCACATGGCCGTGGTTTTTTTTTGTTTGTTTGTTTATAAAAAGAGATGAGTTATAGGTATGTTAGCATTACCATTGTCCGTAATCTGTACTGAAATCCACATTGTAGAAAAGGCAGTCAACTTATGCCTTTGAGACACAGCAAAAGCTTCGGAACCCAAAAATGGTTTTGGTTAAAAATATTAACACTCTTCTCTATCAAGAAGCTGGGGTGCAGACAGAGAGAGCCAGAGGAAACAAGCTCCACTGGGAGCAGAAGTCAGGAGCAAATCCAGCCCTGGGAGCCAACCTAGTCCTGGGACACTGGCAGACCAGGACTGAGCCAACGTCCTGACTCAGAGTCTGCAACCTCCACCAGAACTGGAGTGGGACTGAACCAGTTACCTAAAACAAAGAGAGAACAAGCTCCACCAGGAGCAGAAGCCAGGAGCAAACCCAGTCCTGGGACATGGGTGGATCAGGATTGACCCAGCGACCAGATCTAGAGCCAATGATGTCCACTGGAAAAGGTACAGGGGAGTAAGCGCTGAGCGAGTGAGCCAGAGCCAGAGACTGCTGAGGGTCCAGACGTGAATCTGGGACCTTCAAGGGAGTAGACCTAAGCCAACACCCTGGTAGGTCTGGGCAAGAGTCTAGGTCCTCCCAGGAACTAGGCTGGATCCAGGACCTCAGTCAGCCTGGGTATGAGTGAGGCTGGGTCTTCCGAGGGAATAGGCAGGAACCAGAGATCTCAGTGGGGCCAGGCATGAGTCTGGGACCTCAGAGAGAGTAGACCTGAGCCGGGTCCTCTGTGGGTTCAGACATTGGTTTGGAACATCAAAGGGAATAGGCAGGAACCTGGAACCCCTGCAGGTCCCAGCGCAAGTCTGAGACCTCTGAGGAAGTAAGCAGGTCCTTCGCGGTTCGGGCACACCCAAGCTGGAACCTCCCAGGCAGTAGACCGGAACCAAAAACCTTTCCAGGTCCAACTCCAACCCAGGGACTTCAGCAGCCTAGGCCAAAATAGGCCTGAGACAGCAAACTCCAAGGGAGCAGACCAAAGCACATGAGCACTGAGCTACCTCCAGGAACAGAAATAACCAATGTGGTAACTAGAACTGTGACACTGAGTGTACCACGAAGAACAACCATCGGAGCTTTGGATTCACTGGCATCTAGAAGATTATTCAACAGAATCTCAGACAGCCCCAACCACACCTATTAGAGGAAAAGATGAGTAGAAAAGGTAAGATCACATGCTACACCACAAAGAGCAACACAGTACCAGTAAAACCTAAAGACCCTACAAAAGTAAGACCTGAACAACCAAATGTGGATGAACAGAAGAAAATGATCTAAAAAATAACCTCAAGAGAATGTTTGAAATTCTTAAAGATGAAATGAGAAATTACCTTAAAGAAATGGAGGAAAAAATTAGAAAATATCAGCAAATCACTTAAAGAAAACCAAGAAAAAGAACTCAAACATATAAAAGAAACTTGGCATAAGAACAGACAGGAGGACCAATGGAACCAAATAGATGACCCAGATATCAATCCACACATCTTCGAACACCTGATCTTTGATAAAGAAGCAAAAAATATCAAATGGAAAAAAGAAAGTATATTCAACAAGTGGTGCTGGCATAACTGGATATCAACATGTAGAAGAATGAAAATAGACCCATATCTATCCCCATGCACAAAACTCAAATCTAAATGGATCAAAAACCTCAATATAAAGCCAGCCACACAGAACCTCATAGAAGAGAAAGTGGGAAGTATGGTGAACGCATTGGCACAGGGAACCACTTCCTAAATAGAACCCCGGCAGCACAGACACTGAGAGAAACAATTAATAAATGGGACCTCCTGAAACTGAGAAGCTTCTGTAAAGCAAAGGACACGGTCAACAAGACAAAACGACAGCCTACAGAATGGGAAAAGATCTTCACTAACCCCACATCAGACAGAGGTCTGATCTCCAAAATATACAAAGAACTCAAGAAATTAGACACCAAAAGATCACATAATCCAATAAAAAATGGAGTAGAGACCTAAACAGAGAACTCTCAACAGAGGAGTCTAAAATGGCTGAAAGACACTTAAGGAAATGTTCAACATCCTTAGTCATGAGAGAAATGCCAATCAAAACAATTCTGAGATTCCATCTTACACCTGTAAGAGTGGCCAAGATCAAAAACACTGATGACAACTTATGCTGGAGAGGTTGTGGGGAAAAGGGAACACTTCTGCATTGCTGGTGGGAATGCAAGCTGGTACAACCCCATGGATGTCAGTGTGGTGATTTCTCAGAAAATTAGGAAACAACCTTCCTCAAGACCCAGTAATACCACTTTTGGGTATATATCCAAAGGATGCTCAGTCGTGCCACAAGGACATGTGCTCATCTATGTTCATAGCAGCTTCGTTTGTCATAGCCAGAAACTGGAAACAACCTAATTGCCCCTAGATCGAAGAATGGATAAGAAAAATGTGGTCCATTTACAAAGTGGAGTACTACACAGCAGAAAAAAATAATAACAGTAAAATGGATGGAACTAGAAAACATTATTTTGAGTGAGGTAACCCAGACACAGAAAGACAATTATCACATGTACTCACTCATAGGTGGTTTTTAAACATAAAGCAGTGAAAGCCAGCCTACAAACCACAATACCAGAGAACCTAGACAACAATATGGACACTAAGAGAGACTTACATAGATCTAATCTACATGGGAAGTAGAAAGTATAAAAAGACAAGATCTCCTGAGTAAATTGGGAGCATTGGAACCTTGGGGGAGGGTTGAAGGAGGGAGGGGAGTGGCAGGGAGGGGAGCAGAGAAAAATGTAGAGCTCAATAAATATCATGAAAAAAAAAGAAACTATTCAGGACTTGAAAACTGAGTTAGAAAAAATAAAGAAAACACAAGCCAAAGGAATTATAAAAAACAGAAATCATGAGAAACCACATGTGCAAGTATGAACAGGAACCACAAATGCAACTATGAACAACAGAATACAAGAAATGGAAGAGAGAATCTCAAGCCCTGAAGATACAATAGAGGAAATAGACTCATCAGTTAAAGCAAACATTAAATCTAACAAAAGCTTAACCCAAAATATCCATGAAATATGGGACAAAACAAAAAGGCCAAATCTTAGAATAATAGGTATAGAAGAAGGAGAAGTTCAACTCAAAAGCACAGGAAATTTATTTAACAAAATCATAGAAGAAAACTTTCCCTACCTAAAGAAAGATATGCCTATGAAGATACAAGAAGCTTACAGAACACCGAATAGACTGGATCCAGAAAAAAAGTCCTCTTGCCGCATAATAATCAAAACACTAAACATATGGAGTAAAGAAAGAATATTAAGCGCTACAAAGGAAAAAGGCCAAGTAACATATAAAGGAAGACCTATCAGAATTACACCTGACTTCTCAGTGGAGACAATGAAAGACAGAATGTCATGGTCTACATTATACAGACATTAAGAGACCACAGATGCCAGCCAAGACTACTATACCCAGCAAAACTGTCAATCACCATAGAAGGACAAAACAAGATATTCCATGATAAATCTAGATTTCACCAATACCTAGCCACAAACCCAGCCCTACACAAAATACTAGAAGGAAAACTCCAACCCAAGGAAGATGGCTACACCAACAAAAACACACACAATTGATGATCTCATTACAGGAAATCCCAAAGAAGAAATATATGCACAAATTAACATTACCAATGATGAGAAATAAATTAACAGAAGATAGCAAACCACTGGTCATTAATATCCCTTGATGTAAATGGACTCAACTCACTCATTAAAAAGGCACAGGCTAACAGACTGGACACGAAAACAGAACCCATCCCTCTTCTGCATACAAGAAACGCATCTCAACCTCAAAGACAGACATCGTCTCAGAGTAAAAGGTTGGGAAAAAATATACCAATCAAATGGACCTAAGAAACAAGTGGGTGTAGCTATCCTACTACCTAACAAAATAGACTTCAAGATAAAATCAGTCAAAAGAGATGAAGAAAGACATTTCATATTAATCACAGGAAAAATCCATCAAGAGGAAATTTCAATACTGAACATCTATGCCCCAAATACAAGGGCACCCTCATATGTCAAAGAAATACTTCTAAAGCTTAAATCATATATTAAACCCCACACACTAATAGTGGGAGACTTCAACACTCCCCTCTCACCACTGGACAGGTCAATCAGACAAAAAAATGAACAGAGAAATAAGAGAACTAACAGATGTTATGACTCAAATGGACTTAACAGACATCTATAGAATATTCCATCCAAACAGAAAAGAATATACCTTATTCTCAGCACCTCATGGAACCTTATCAAAAACTGGTTACATACTTGGTAACAAAATAAACCTCAACAAATACAAAAAAAAATGGAATAACCCAATGTACCTTATCAGATCACCATGCTTTAAAACTAGAAGTCAACAGCAATACCAATTCCAGAAAACCCACAAACACATGGAAATCAAACAATGCTCACCTGAATCATCAATAGGTCAAGGATGAAATAAAGGGGAAATTAAAGACTTCCTAAAATTCAATGAAAATGACTACACAACATACCCAAATTTATGGGACACAATGAAAGCGGTGTTAAGGCAAGTTCAAAGCACTAAATGCCTACATAAAGAAGCTGGAAAAATCCGACACTAGTGAATTAACAGAACATTTGAAAACTTTAGAACAAAAAGAAGCAAACTCACCCAAGAGAACTAGACAGCAGGAAATAACCAAAGTGAGCGCTAAAATCAACAAAATAGAAACAAACAAACAAACAAAAAAGAGTACAAAGAATCAATGACACAAAGAGCTAGTTCTTCGAGAAAATCAACAAAATAGACAAGCCTTTATCCAAACTAACCAAAAGGCAGCGAGAGAATATCCAAATTAACAAAATCAGAAATGAAAAGGGGGGCATAACAACTGACACGGAGGAAATACAGAGGATCACCAGGTCATATTTTGAAAACCTGTACTCCACAAAATTGGAAAACTTAAAGGAAATGGACAACTTTCTAGATAAATATCACTTACCAAAATTAAATCAAGATCAGATAAGCAAATTAAACAGACCTATAAGGGCTGAAGAAATAGAAACAGACATCAAAAGTCTCCCAACAAAAAAAAAGGCCAGGACCAGATGGTTTCAGCTCAGAATTCTACAAGACTTTCAAAGAGGAACTAATACCAATACTCCTCAAATTATTCCACACAATAGAAACAGAAAGAACATTGCCAAACTCTTTTTATGAGGCTACAATTACCCTGATACCCAAAACACAGGAAGACAATACTAAACAGAGAATTACAGACCAATCTCACTCATGAGCATTGATGCAAAAATACTAAATAAAATACTAGCAAATCGAATCCAAGAACACATCAGAACCGTCATCCACCATGACCAAGTCGGCTTCATCTCACAGATGCAGGGATGGTTCAACATATGAAAATCTGTCAGTGTAATCCACCATATAAACAAGCTGAAAAATAAAAGCCACATGATCATCTCATTAGATGCCGAAAATGCATTTGACAAAATACAGCATGTTGGGACCATTTGGAGTCCTGGCCTCCAGCTCCTCTTCCCTGCTAGCGATCTTTCCTTCTGATCTGAGTTACTGAAAGCTGTGTCATTGTTTACCAGCTCTGCTTCACAAGCATGTGTTGCCTTGAGGATCAGAGGATAAGGTTTTCGCCTGTTGGCCCACCTGCCTGTTGGATATATAAACCTCCATGGTGTTATTGAATAAAGGGCTTCTTACCAGTGACTAGAAGTCCCTGTCTCTGTCTGTCTGTCTGTCTGTCTGTCTGTCTGTCTGTCTGTCTGTCTGTCTGTCTGTCTGTCTGTCTGTCTGTGTGTCTTTGTGTGATTCAACCTCCAGCCCCTTGCCAGGAGCTCACAAACTGTATGGTGGCGCATAGAGCACAAACAGGCATGTTGTGCGCTGCAACAACATCCCTTCATGATAAAGGTCTTGGAGAGAGCAGGGATACAAGGAACATACCTAATCATAATTAAGGCAATGTACAGCAAGCCAACAGCCAACATCAAACTAAATGGAGAGAAACTTCCAGCGATCCCACTGAAATCAGGAACAAGACAAGGTTGTCCACTCTCTCCATACCTATTCAATATAGTTCCTGAGGTCCTAGCTAGAGCAATAAGACACCAAAGGGAGATCAAGGGGATACAAATTGGAAAAGAAGAAGTCAGACTCTCACTGTTTGCTGATGATATGATAGTTTACATAAGTGATCCCAGAAATTCTACCAAGGAACTTCTACAACTCATAAACACTTTCAACAATGTAGCAGGATACAAGATTAACTCAAAAAAATCAGTAGCTCTCCTGATCACAGATGATAAAAGGGCTGGGGAAGAAATCAGAGAATCAACACCCTTCACAATAGCTACAAATAGCATAAAATATCTCAGAGTAACTCTAACCAAACAAGTGGAAGACTTGTATGACAAGAACTTTAAATCTTTGAAGAAAGAAATTGAAGAAGACACAAGAAAGTGGAAAGATCTCCCATGCTCTTGGGTAGGCAGAATTAACATAGTAAAAATGGCAATCTTACCAAAAGCAATCTACAGGTTCAATGCAATGCCCATCAAAATCCCAGCAAAATTTTTCAAAGACCTCAAAAGAACGGTACTCAGCTTCATTTGTAAAAGCAAAATACCCAGGATAACCAAAACAATCCTAGGCAATAAAAGAACTTCTGGAGGTATCACAATCCCTGACTTCAAACTCTACCACAGAGCTACAGTACTGAAAACAACCTGGTACTGGCATAAGAACAGACAGGAGGACCAATGGAAAGAAATAGAAGACCCAGAAATCAATCCACACATCTTCAAACACCTGATCTTTGATAAAGAAGCAAAAAATATCAAATGGAAAAAGAAAGCATATTTAACAAGTGGTGCTGGCATAACTGGATATCAACATGTAGAAGAATGAAAATAGACCCATATCTATCCCCATGTACAAAACTCAAGTCCAAATGGATCAAAGACCTCAACATAAAGCCAGCCACACTGAACCTCATAGAAGAGAAAGTGGGAAGTACACTTGAATACATTGGCACAGGGAACCACTTCCTAAATAGAACCCCAGCAGCACAGACACTGAGAGAAACAATTAATAAATGGGACCTCCTGAAACTGAAAAGCTTCTGTAAAGCAAAGGACATGGTCAACAACACAAAATGACAGCCTACAGAATGGGAAAAGATCTTCACTAACCCCACATCAGACAGAGGTCTGATCTCCAAAATATACAAAGAACTCAAGAAATTAGACACCAAAAGATCACATAATCCAATAAAAAATGGAGTAGAGACCTAAACAGAGAACTCTCAACAGAGTAATCTAAAATGGCTGCAAGACACTTAAGGAAATGTTCAACATCCTTAGTCTTCAGAGAAATGCAGATCAAAACAATTCTGAGATTCCATCTTACACCTGTAAGAGTGGCCAAGATCAAAAACACTGATGACAACTTATGCTGGAGAGATTGTGGGCAAAAAAGAACACTTCTGCATTGCTGGTGGGAATGCAAGCTGGTACAACCCCAATGGATGTCAGTATGGTGATTTCTCAGAAAATTAGGAAACAACCTTCCTCAAGACCCAGTAATACCACTTTTGGGTATATATCCAAAGGATGCTCAATCGTGCCACAAGGACATGTGCTCAACTATGTACATAGCAGCTTTGTTTGTCATAGCCAGAAACTGGAAACAACCTAAATGCCCCTCGATCAAAGAATGGATAAGAAAAATGTGGTACATTTATACAATGGAGTACTACACAGCCGAAAAAAATAACGACAGCTTGAATTTGCAGTAAAATGGATGGAACTAGAAAACATTATTTTGAGTGAGGTAACCCAGACACAGAAAGACAATTATCACATGTACTCACTCATAGGTGGTTTTTAAACATAAAGCAAAGAAAGCCAGCCTACAAACCACAATCCCAGACAACTTAGACAACAATGCAGACACTAAGAAAGAATTACATAAATATAATCTACATGGGAAGTAGAAAGTATAAAAAGATATGATCTTCTGAGCAAATTGGGAGCATGGAGACCTTGGGGAAGGGTTGAAGGGGGGAGGGGAGAGGCAGGGAGGGGAGCAGAGAAAAATATAGAGCTCAATAAATATCAATGAAAAAATAAAAATAAAATAAAACCCTCAAAGAAAAAAACTCCACATTCAAGATCTGTAAGCATAGTGTATTCTCTCACCCGCTGTGCCACCTTGTATCATAACAATTCCGACCTGCAAAAGATGACAGGTTTAATCAGAACTGACAGTTTTGAACATGTGCATTCATATACAGGGAGTAGGTTAAGAGTAAGTGGAGGAAATCCTCTGTCCCCTAGCATCCATCACAGTCAGAAACACGAATACGGATAAACATAGACACCACAAGAGACCAAGCGCATCGAGAAAGGGTTCACCCCATCGAAGCTGACGACAAAGAGACAAATTTAAATAGTGTCCAGACCATGTAGAGCTCTCTATCCCTACTTATACAGATGGTGAAACTTTCTGTCCCCTTTAACAGAGTGGGGGACCTTTCTCTTCCCACTTCCCGCGGCGCTCTGAAACACCTTTCGGGTCCCCAGTGATATGCCCTAACCATTACCAATCATGGCTACAGATTCAGGTGCGCCTGAAAAGCAGCAGCAGGAGAAGAAGATGCAGACAAAAAAAGCAAACAGACACACTTACTGGCTGGGCAAAGACCCTCCAGTCTCTGGTGGTCTATGGGATCGTGGGATTCCTGGTCAGGGAAGCAAATGTTATGCCCTTGTTACTGAACCTCACATGAATTCCTGGAGCCGATTTCCGATGCAAAATACATAAGGGTCTTTGTTTAACAAACTCGAGTCTGGCCCATACTCTTCCAACACACCAACGCAGTGGGTGCGAAGAGAATGAGGCCCTGAGCCTGGGGAAAGGAGAGCTTTTAAAGGACAATGCCACAAGTAGTTGGATACATGTTTGGGGGCCTTGGGATTGGGTGAAGGCGGTACAGAGTAAGATTATTTCTGAAACCATTGGTCAAACTTTGGGTGTGAACTGTTAACAAAGGACCATACATTGCTGTTAGGATATCTGTAAGGACTAGGATGTCTGCAGAAAACATCTGGACCTTGTCACATTTTATGGCCTTGCTCCTTAGCTCCTCAATTGGCTATTTCTAAGGTATCCATTCAAATTCTACTATTGCAGCACATTCCTAGACCTGAGGTCGGCCCCGGTCACTATTTGGTTAAGATGAAGCCCCTTGTTTGAAATGGAGTCTGCAAAGTCAGGTCCTCACACTACCACTATCAGCATAGATATAAGATCAAGATTTTAAATTCCCTTTGGTTGTTTCCCAATTACAGACTTCAAAGGTTCTTTTCATTGTGTTAAAATCATTTGCCACAGTTTTCTGGATAGAAGAAAGAGTGTTAATGTTTTCAAACAGAATCATTTGTGGCATGAGTATACAGCCGTTTCTAATGCGTCTAAAACTTATGCTTTCACAAACTCAAAGAATTCTTACAAGTTCCAGGAAATAGACTTGGATTCACCTCGAACAGGTCAGATGCACCCCTAATTCCCAGGACTTAAACAACTTATGCCTCCCCACCTTTCCCTGGTCTTGACACTCCCCTCCCTCAATTGCCAGAACCTAAGAAATAAATTTTCCCCCCCAAAAAAGACAGACACATATCTTAGAAGACATAATTAGTTATACATAATAAATCAGCTTTTATTAATCTGAACATACTTTTATAACCTTAAAATTCTCTCACCAGATAGAGTATATTGTAAGCCAAAGTTGAATCACATATATAGTATGTTGTAGCAAATGGAACCTTAAATTTTTACCGTTGTACAAAAATCCATACTAATCCAAAATAGTTGAGACCTGTTGCCTCCTTAGTCTAAAAATAGATACTGTAATAAACTGAGAGCTCAATAGGACCAAGAAGTTTTATAATTGTTGCTTTATGCCACATGGTAATCTTAAGATGAAGTCAAGTGGCATCTTAGTAAAGATGGTTGCCAGTCATTTGGCAGCTTACATCCTGAAGGTCATCAGCCAAGATGGAGAGACACATGGTTACCATTTAAGACACCTGTCTTCCTAAGCAAGAGTTGAATCTAAGTTACATATACATATACAGTATATTCTAGATAAGAACTGAATCACATATATCAGCTGTCATAGCAAATTAAAATTCCTATGTACAGGTTTTAATTATAAGCCTTCTGTTAAGTTTAATGCCAAATTTTGTTATAGATTCTTTAACCATTCCTAATGAATTTACAAATCAATTCTGAGATAAAGACTACTTACACAATAGTCTGAATAGTCTTGAAAGATTTCTTGAGAGCACAGCTCAAGAGAAATAAATCATAGAGATAGAAGATTTAAGAGTGGAAAACTGTAAAAACCTTAGAGATAAGAGAGTCTGCGATCATTTGTTTATGCAGCAGCAGGAGTTGTAACGATCTGTGGGAATTTGGAATGTCTTTGGCCATCGAGCTATACTAAGGTCAAAGCATTTTCATTAAGACAGAAGGGCTAGCACTCAGGAGGCAGAGGCAGGCGGATCTCTGTGAGTTCGAGGCCAGCCTGGTCCACAAGAGCTAGTTCCAGGACAGAGAAACCCTGTCTCAAAAATATTATAAATAAATAAATAAATAACAAAGACAGAAAGGCTTTAAGAAAATCTGAGTCCTTGAAAGGAATTGAGTCCAAATAGACAAAGAGGAAGAGACACACAAAGAACTCTGCTATAGGGAGGGTTAGGCAGCTAAGAGACACAGAACAGTGTAGCCAGGAAGGACAAGGAGGAATCAGCAGGACCTCCTCCTGAAGGAGGTTTCCAGTATTGCAGAAGCCACAAGGACATAGAGAAACTGCAGAACTTAGCAGTTAGCGCCTACAGGGAGGCAAGGAAACTCAAAATGCCCAGGTCCAGGAGGGCACTAGGAGAGACTGAACAAGCAGTTCAAGTGAAATGGGGTAGGTAAATGGTCAAAGGCCCAAGGGCATGTTAGTAGTTCCTATGGGGAGCTGAGGAAGATCCCAGAAGGAGCTGAGGAGCCATGAGGGAGCAGTGGTATATATCGTGGAAATAAGAATTTCAATCCAGGGTGTCCCCAAGTAGACTGAGAGATGTGTCAGAGATAAATATCCCAAATTAGAGAGAAGAGGCATCCCTTTTCACATGATGGGGACCCTGCAGGGCAAGAAGAAGCTTCCTGGCACACTGGTATGGCTTCTGTAGTAAAAGTAGACAAAGCAGGGAGCTCTGTAGTAACGCTTACCAAGTAGAAGGGGAGAGACAAGTGGCTAGAGCAGGCGGAGGAGAAACAGCTGGAGAGTGCAGGTGTTTTGTAAGTAGAATTGCCCACGCCACACGGTGGGTGGAAGATTCATGGCGGTGGGTGAGACTCTAGCAAGTCCCCTGACGGGTGGGGGACCCCAGCAGGTGGGAGACAGACAGATATGCAATGCAGAGAGAACTTAGGTATAGAGTTTATTTAATGGGTAAGGGGATTATGGAGAGAAGAGAGAGAGAGAGAGGAGGGAAGGGGAAGAGGGGGAAGCAGTAGTTACCTCTTCAGAAGAGGGGTGGACAGAGAGGAGGGAGAAAGGGAAGGACAGAAGTTGAGGGATCAGCTTGCCTCAGCGGGAAGTGGTGGGGGGGAGTTTGGGGGTAAGAGGGGCTTGTCTCCTAAACGGACACGGGGTTCTCAGATGACCATGAAGCAAAATGATAACAGTGGGGCACTGAAGGGCATTGCAGGGAAATGTCCTTGCTGCAGCAGCAACCTAAAAGGGCTTAGTAGGGACGTGCCCATGTGGGGGTGGCCCAAAGGGGTGTAGCAGAGAAAGAGGACACTTACTGAGTAGGTGAGGAGATGTGGTTAGATGAGGTGGAGGGAAGAAGCAGTTGGTGAAGAGGCAGGCTCTAGAATCTAGAATCTAGCAACTTGGTTCAGAGGGGCCAAGTCCCTTGGTGTAATGGTCTGTCCTGTCCCCTTTGAGAGACAAGCCCTGCCCACTCCCTCCTCCACCAAGGCAGGCAGATCATCCTTCCTTCCCTCAGTCCAAGCCTCCCCCAACCCCCACCCCGTGTCTGTCTTTCTCTCTCTCTGCTCTTTTCCCATCTCCCCTTCTCCCTTACCCCTCCATAACCCACTAAATAAATACCCACTTCCTCTGCATGGCATGCCTACCCATCTTGATCTCTGACCCACCATGGGCTCCGTGCCTAGGACCCACTGGCCCTTATAGCCCACAAGTCACAGGGGCCTCCCTGCCTTCATGGCCCGCCGTGGTCTCGGGACCTGCTACCTGCTGCCTACAGCTGTTCTACGGCCTGCTGGTCTCATGGCCCACTGCCTGCTGCAGCCACTCGGGGACCAGGGACCTGCAGGTTATGCCACTGTGGCCCTCAGGGTGCCTGCAGCATTTTTCTTTTACCATACCACTTGGGGAGGGAATTCATTTAAGCCATTCCCAGCTTTTGGCAGCAGATGAATGAAAAAAAAAGAAATAAAAAAGGAAAGGAAAAGAAAGGGCATGACTGCTCCTGGGTGTGGTGGAGGAGAAAGTTTCTTGTAGATGCGTGCGAGAGCATAGTCAGAGGCGGGGATATCTGGGAAAGTCCAGAGTAGATATGACCAGACTGAGCTGGGCTACATAGGAGAGGAAGAGGGAGAGGGGAACCAGGTGAAACAGCCAAGAGGCCAAAGGTATGAGAGGGGCGTAACCAAAATGGCTGGTTGTAATGGAGGAAGGGTAGAAGGAGAGTTCAGGGTAGAGGGTGGGGTGTTCCAGCCACACCCTGTAGCAGGTTGGGACTAAGGGATACTGGGTAAATCAGAAGGCCACGTCTGCTTTGAGATGTTAAATAGACACCTCAACTGTTTGTCTTGGCTTTGAAATTTAACAATCCCCACTTGGAACCACCTGTGCAACTGGTTCCAAGCCCTTCTTCATATTTGTGAATTGGCTTTGTATAGTACATTGCTGTCTTCAGCAGTCAATTCCTCATATTCTTGTTCACGTTTAGAAGTACCTCACCTGATAAAAGTTATGTTCTTTGCCGGGCAGTGGTGGCACACACCTTTAATCCCAGCACTCGGGAGGCAGAGGAAGGCGGGTCTCTGTGAGTTCGAGGCCAGCCTAGTCTACAAGAGCTAGTTCCAGGACAGGCTCCAAAGCTACAGAGAAACCCTGTCTCGAAAAACCAAAAAAAAAAAAAAAAGAAAGAAAGAAAGAAAGAAAAAAAAAAGAATTACATCTGCCCGGCCAAAGGTGATGGCACAGGCCTATCATTCCAGAAAGAGGATCAGGAGCTCAAGGTCGTTAACCTTTTATTACCTGTGGTGGTTTGAAGGAGAAATGGCTCCTCTTAGGCTTTGGAACACTTGGTCCCCAGTGGTTGGTGCTTGTTATGGAATAGGGCAGAGTCACCAGGAGAAGCAGGGAGAAGCAAGATGAACAGGCAGAATTAAAGGTACCAAGCCACGTGGTTCAACATAGATAAGAAATATGGGTTAATTTAAGTTGTAAGGGGTAGTAATAAGTCTGAGCTATTGGCTGAGAATTTGTAGTTAATAATAAGTCTCTGTGTGGTTATTTGGGAGCTAGCTGGCAAAACAAAAACCATCTACCTACAGGTGCTTTTTGGGGAGATTTAGGTGGTGCAAACTTGCTGGAGGAAGTAAAGCACTGGGCTGGACTCAGAGTTTGCAGCCACTTGGGGCTGGAGAGATGGCTCAGTGGTTAGGAGCACTGGCTGATCTTCCAGAGGACCTAGGTTCAGTTTCCTGCACCCACATGAAAGCTCGCAACTGTCTGTAGCTCCAGTTCTAGGGGATCTGATACCTCCACACCAGTGCACATAAAATAATTTTTTTTTTCAAGACAGAATTTCTCTGTGAAACAGTCCTGGCTGTCCTAGAACTCACTCTGTAGACCAGGCTGGCCTCAGACTCACAGAGATCCTCCTGCTTCTGCCTCCTAAAAGCTGGGATTAAAGTCACAAAATAAATTTAAATAAATTATTTTAAAAAATAAAATGAGTTTAGCCCCTAGCCAGGCATGGTAGTACACACCTTTAATCCCAGCTCTTGATCTCTATGAGTTTGAGGCCAGCCTGGTTTACATAGGGAGACCCTTTCTCAAGAAACAAACAAACAAAAAGTTCCCACTTGCTTCCAGTTTGTCTCTCTGCTTCCTGACTTCCCGACTGCAAGTGAAATTGTAATTGCTCAGTTTCCTGTGGCTGCCAAGCCTGCTACTTGATGCTATGCCCCATTACCATAATAGACTCTTCCTCTGGAACCATGGACAAAGTAAACCCTCCTATAACTTGCTTTGTGTTGTGGTATTTTATCACAGCAACAGAAAGCACCAAATACACCACCAGACACAACAGTGATGACTCTGAAAATTCACCAAGAAGCTGGGTGATGATGGCACATGCCTTTAATTGCATCTCTACTTCCTCCAAAGAAGACAGAAGACGGACACAGAACAACGTCCATCCACAATTCGCTGTAACTGCCAAGTGCTAGACGTTGGGCAAAACTGCCTGTCATCTAAACTGAAGATCTCCTGATGTGGACAGAATGGCGGGAATTGACAGCCTAGCTGCTCAGGTCAAGGTAGGCCTGTCTTCCTACAGATTTCTTAGCCCACAGGATCTTTTGCAGCCTGGCAGGCCCTGTGCTAAACAGCAGAAGGCAAATGCAACCTTCAGTGACCATGGAGGATCCTAAAGAGGAGTAGCTCTAGATGCCAACCAAGTAAGTTCTCTGTCATTTTTTAATCATTAACTCAAGTAAAATTTTATCCTTTTCAAAGATCTCTGATGTAGTTTGACAGCTAAAAGGTTTTCTCAGTTTAAAAGAACAACCTTACCAAACAAGTTTCAGATCAAATTTCTCTCTCATGATGCCTTCCATATTCTTAAAAATGCTTTTTATTATACAAAAATATCTGTCACAGTCATTCTGACATAAATATGCTACTGTTTATACAATGTATATGTCTAAAACTTCTGTTTTCACAAACCCAAAGAATTCTTGTGAGTTCCAGGGAGCTGAATTAAAGGATCCACCTTAAGACAGGTCAGATACATCACCCTCCTCCCCAGTGTATCCCCTGGTCCTAAATTTTTTCCTTAATTTAACTTTGTCCTCTGTTCTGCCAATACCTCAAACAGATATAAGAAACACCAAACATCTCCATACCACAAACACCAGACAAGGGCAGAGAGACCAGCCAGCCAGCTGGGGTGACATCACTGAGCCGCTGCCAGCGCCCAGCCTTCTCAGGTCCCCCCCAAAGACGACGCCCACAAATAAGCCGGAAGCAGTCTTGAGAACCCGCCGCCCCAATTCCTTCAACCTGTGGTGCCTAATCACTCTGGCTTTTTTATTATCAAAAGAGTTGGGAATGTAGTATTTGGCCTCTTATTGGCCTATGCCCTTAAGATACAGGCCACGCCCACTCCCAGCTTCCAGCCTCTGACCCCAATTCTCTCCCTTCTTCCTCTTCTGCTCTCACGGGAGCAGCAGCTGCTTCTCTTCCCTCTCCCCCCTTCTCTCTCTCTCTCTCTGTGTCTCTCTCTCTATCTCTTTATTTTTCTTCTTTTCCCTCCATCACCCATCTAATAAATGTTTAACTCTGCATGGCGCGCCTATCTTGCTCTCTTTTGTCCATCCCATACCGCCGCACAGCCCTGCCGCCACCGCAGCAGCGCACATGGGGACCAGGAGACTAGCTGCGTGGCCGCCCGCCGCAGAGACCGCGTGGTCTGGGGACCTGCAGCAAGCTGCAGCAAGCTGCTGGCACATCTCTTTTTAAAAAAAACACAACACCTGCCCCACTGGAATGTGTCTTAGAGTGCTAGAGCATGTTAGAGGCGGAAGCGTGACTGCAATAGGGATTTCAACTCATTCTTCATGAGGTCACTGCCCATACCGGGGTGGGTTTTTTGCTAATGCAATTAGTTCTGTGTGATCCAGGCTCCCGTGAACAATCCATCATCCATGTTCCTATAACAATTCAATAAGTGTATTGCTACACCCAGCTGGACTTGGGTGGACTTGTTCCTCTGATGGATTGTTGATACACTATCTGTGGTGAGAAGGTGGTTTTGGGTTTTGTTTGCTTGTTCGTCTGGTTTGTTTTTGCCTCTCCTCAGGAAAAGTATCACAACACTTTCTCCCTTAAATGTCATCATCTTCATAATACGAGGGTTCTGTTATGGTTTAGATGTGAGATGTCTCCCACAAGTTCTTATGTTTGAACACTCGCTCCCTAATTGATAGTGCCACTTTGGCAAGCAGACCCTTTAGCAGGTAGGGAGTGGATAAGGAAATGAGTCATGGTGAGGCAGGGCTTGAGGGTCACATCTGAGGCCTTCTCCCCGATCTTTCCATTTCCTGTCCATGGAGCTATGAAGAGGTAAGGAAGCCCAGCTGCATGTCCCCAGCACTATGAAGCTGTCTGAGTCTGGTGCTATCCCAGACCATAAGTTATTTCTCTGCCAGACCCCAACATAAGTTATCTCTCTCTGGACCAGCGTGGAGGAGACGGGAATAAAGACACGACTCATATGGTTTCATCGGGAGGGAGATTCAGTGGTCCCTCATGAAGTCCTGAGTTCACATCCTGAAGAATTTCCTCCGATTATTCTCCAAACAGTCTTTATACCAAAACTTAACTCAGGGGGAACTACATTAGCATTCTGTCTCCTAGGTAACCAGGTGAATGGCATTTTGTCACATCCGCATCTACCTGTTTGCTGTGTATGCTAGCTGTCATGTAGGCTTGAATTAGCATCTCCATCAGGCATTCTCCAAATTACAAAGAAAGGAGCAACAACATCCTGACCTTTTGTTAGGGCAGTGACAGCCTGTGTGCAGGGCTACGTGACCACCTCAGGTGGGGCCTATGGCTTCAGAGCCTGGCTGCCACACCTTATAGAAATATGGCCTACAGGCAGCCCTTGCCACACCGTCTCTGTGAGCGTGGTAAACCAGCATAAACCCTTCCTAACATGACCTGCTCTTGTCGAGCATTTTTTGTAGTGATGAGAAGCATGACTCATACAGGCTCCCTCTTGGCTCTTCTGCCATAATTGCCCTTACTCTGTAGATCAGGGTATTTTTTCCCCTCACACTGTAGCCCTGGCCTGCAGGACTGGAATTCACTATGTGCTCAAATCACTACAGTCCTGCTGCCTCAAGCCTCCAAGAGGTGGGACTGCAGGCGCGACCACTCTGCCTGGCTCTACAATCAAGATTATGTCACCTGCTAAATGCGGTAAAATTCTGATGGCAACCTCCCCCATTTTGGGGAGATAGGGTCCCAAGTTGACCTCAAACATTCTAGGTAGCTGAGAATAACTGACAACTTTTTTTTTCTTTTTCTTTTTCTTTATTTATTTTTGGTTTTTTGAGACAAGGTTTCTTTGTAGTTTTGGAGCCCATCCTGGAACTAACCCTGGTAGACCAGGCTGGCTTCGAACTCACAGAGATACGCCTGCCTCTGCCTCCCGAGTGCTGGGATTAAAGGCGTGAGCCACCACCGCCTGACCAACAATGTTTTTTTTCTTTTCTTCTTCTTTTTAATCCAGAATCTCTATGTAGCCCTGGTTAGCCTAGAATTCCCTATACAGAGCAGGCTAGCTTTGAACTCACAGCAATCCACCTGCTCCTGTCTCCTAATGCTAAGATTAAAGGTGTGCAACACCACACTCAGGCTAAGCTTGAATTCTTTATTTTCCTGCCTCTGTTCCCCAAGTTCTGGGATTAAAGGTGTGTCAGTTTTGATGGCAAATCCCTAGGAATAAGTGGAATCCAAAATACCTGAAGCTGAAAAATGCAAGAGCATGTATCCCAGGGACCGAGGACACAGTACGGTAGTGGAGCACTGGCCTAGGACAGTCAAAGCGATGTTGGGGAGCGCTGTTGATCCCAATGTGGAGAGGCCCAGTGCTGACTCAGCTTGTTGAGGTATGGCACCATCTGGTGGAAATGGTCTCTGGTTGGAATGACAATGGAGTGGCTCAGTGGTGTGTAAAGCTGGGCTGACCAGATCAACTACAGTTTTTTCCTTAGCTAGCTTTTGTATTCCTCATCAAAATTAAGATTGTTGGATCACCGTGTAGCTCAGAATATTTACAGAAGCCATTTATTGAACACGACTGTCACTCTTGCGCATTCAAAACATTTTGAGAACTCATTTATCATGGTTTTAGTCAGAGGAACATACATCTGTGTCCTTTCAGGCCATCCTTAGTGGGCAGAAGGCAGGTTGTAGTATCTGGCCTCTTATTGGCCACGCCCACTTCCAGCTTCCAGCCTCTGACCCCAACTCTCTGTCTCTCTTCCTCTTCTGCTCTCATGGGAGCAGCAGCTGCTTCTCTTCCCTCTCCCCCCTTCCCTCTATCTCTCTGTCTCTCTCTATCTCTTTATCTTCTCTCTTCTTTTCCCTCCATCACCCATCTAATAAATGTTTAACTCTGCATGCATGGCGTGCCTATCTGGCTCTCTTTTGTCCATCCATACCGCCGCACAGCCCATATGGGGACCCGGAGACTAGCCGCGTGGTCTGGCCGCCCACCCGCCGCGGAGACCGTGTGGTCTGGGCAAGCTGCAGCAAGCTGCTGGCCCTCTTCTTTTAAAAAAAAAAAAAAAACACAACATTGGTGCCGCAAGACTTGGGGAATCGCAACCGAGGATTTTTGGATTTTTTTCTACAATGACCTGACCCCTGTGCCACGTGTTCCATCACCAGCTTTTGATGGTGAGTTTTTCCATTCCGGCCACCTTAACCGTTTCCTTAAACCCTAGGAGTTGTCCGGTTGAGCTCCCGGCAACCCCCTGGAGTTCTTGGAGACACAGGGGCTGCCCCCAACCATTCACCTGACCTGTGGATTGTTTTCCTCAGCTTTAATTGTGTTTGGAATGGTCCAGGGCCATTCTACCCCGCAGCGGGAGAGACCAGGTCTCTCAGATCATTCTTTCTCTTTTTTTTCCCACTTCTTTCCTTTTTTTTCCTCGTAAAAGGCTGCTCGGAGCAGCCTCCAGCCTCTCTGGAGGTCTTACCTTCCCACCCACGGTCTTTGGCCTGAGGGGATGCCCTCCCGTGGGTCTTGGAAGGTCGCCGCGGATTCACACCCCGTCCACAGTGGAGGGACGCCTCACTGTGCACGCTTAGTGGTGTTTTGCGGGTTTACACAATTTCTGCTGTGGGTAGCAGCCATCCATGTCTGTCTAAGATTCCTGCCGGTTGTTTTTTAAATTCCAGCCGTGGCATGGTGCGGTCTTTCCGGTTCCAACCTTTTGCTCCCCCCGCGCTCGCCCAGCGCTCGCCCTCTGCGGCTTGTGGCAAGGCGGCGGGAGCCAGTGCGTGGCTTTTTAAATTCCAGCTGTGGCATGGTGCAGTCTTTCCGGTTCCAACCTTTTGTTGCGATTTGTGCCAGGGCGGCTCAGCCACAGGCGGATTACACCTCTAGGTCTCTCTTATTAAGCTAAAAATCACTGCATCTCAAAATTGTAACTTTTCCATACAACATGTGACCGCGCTATTTTCTCTGGGGTTGGGGTCAGGTGACTTTGTCGCCATCTTGGCTGAGAGCCAGGTCCGGTGACCAAGTTCCACCATCTTTACTGAGGTATTCCCTGCCTGGTTCTCCATTGTTAACTTTCTTACCTTACCACCGAACCAGGTCGGATGACCAAATTTTCCCATCTCTTCTGAAGTATACCCTGCCACACTGACATCCATAGGGGTTGTACCAGCTTGCATTCCCACCAGCAATGCAGAAGTGTTCTCTTTTGCCCACAATCTCTCCAGCATAAGTTGTCATCAGTGTTTTTGATCTTGGCCATTCTTACAGGTGTAAGATGGAATCTCAGAGTTGTTTTGATTTGCATTTCTCTGATGACTAAGGATGTTGAACATTTCCTTAAGTGTCTTTCAGCCATTTTAGACTCCTCTGTTGAGAGTTCTCTGTTTAGGTCTGTGCTCCATTTTTTTATTGGATTATGTGATCTTTTGGTGTCCAATTTCTTGAGTTCCTTGTATATTTTGGAGATCAGACCTCTGTCTGATGTGGGGTTAGTGAAGATCTTTTCCCATTCTGTAGGCTGTCGTTTTGTCTTGTTGACCATGTCCTTTGCTTTACAGAAGCTTTTCAGTTTCAGGAAGTCCCATTTATTAATTGTTTCTCTCAGTGTCTGTGCTGCTGGGGTTCTATTTAGGAAGTGGTTCCCTGTGCCAATGTGTTCAAGTGTACTTCCCACTTTCTCTTCTATAATGTTCAGTGTGGCTGGCTTTATGTTGAGGTCTTTGATCCATTTGGACTTGAGTTTTGTGCATGGGGATAGATATGGGTCTATTTTCATTCTTCTACATGTTGATATCCAGTTATGCCAGCACCACTTGTTGAATATGCTTTCTTTTTTCCATTTGATATTTTTTGCTTCTTTATCAAAGATCAGGTGTTTGAAGATGTGTGGATTGATATCCGGGTCTTCTATTCGGTTCCAAATTTTTAATTCTTTCTACTTCATATCAAATAATCACTAGAAATATTAGATATAGAAACCAGTAGATCAACTGGAATCACGTGGTAGATGCAAGGGCAGGACCCAGTCTGAAGACAACGTTGAAACCAAAGAAAGTGAAAACTCTATCTGGAAACAGGATGAAAAGCAACCAGTAAACTGCAGAAGGAGTTTAAACACCACAATTCTGATGCTCACAGCACCACCTCAAGTGCCTCCCCTGCCCAGTCTCCCTGCTACAGTAACCAGTCAGATGACGGCTCAGATACAGAGATGGCGTCTAGCTCTAACAGGACTCCAGTGTTTTCTTTCTTAGATCTTACCTACTGGAAAAGACAGAAGATACGCTGCGGGATCATCTACAAGGGCCACTTTGGGGAGGTCCTCATCGAAACGCACCTCTTCAAGCCTTCCTGCAGCAGTAAGAAGGCATCTGCTGAGAAGCCCGAGGAGCAGGGGCCGGCGCCTCTGCCCATCTCCACTCAGGAGTGGTGACTGAGGTTCATGTAGAAGTGAACAAAGAGCGATTTAAACTTTGAAAAGACCACAAAGCAACAAACTGACCCTCCTATTTTTAACTTGGATACCTGCTATTCTGCCAAAAGACATTTTTCTAGAATAGTTTTTAATGGGTTACCCATCCCCCCATCCAACAAACTTTGAAGCCAGTTTCTAGCTTACTACAAGAAAGAAGTGTACATAATATTTAAGATGCTGGGTATTTCATAGGAAAGCTGAATGCTGCTGTAAAGTGCTCTTTAAAGTCTTTTTTTTTTTAAATCCCCTCTAATGAATGGAAGTAGGGGAATTTCAGGGGACAGAGATGGGATTTGTGCGTGATAAACCATACGTAGTTTAGTCTTTCTGTGGAGAGGCATTTTAAAATGGCTGGCTACACTTGTTTTCCCTCATGATGATTTGTCATAACTCAGTAGCACGACCTGCCCCCTAGAGGTAGGTAAGAATTTTTAAATGCTAAGGTGTTGCCAAAGCTCTGATGATTCAGATCTGTACTACTGATTATTAAGCAGGACAGACTGAGCTTTCTGCAAATAGCTTGAAGGAGGAAGCAATCTCTGAACACACACAGGCAGCACCGTGTCGCCTCCCCTCATCATATCTGATACAAGACTTTATGTGAATCTTATAAAACAGAACCAGAGCTCCTTCTGGGGAAGGCCAGCCTGTAGGATGAGCAAGGTCCTATAGGGATAGTACCAAAACACGTGGTTATAAACTACTTAAACAGAATGTGTAAGTCCTGGGGATGCGTGGGGCACAGTTGATGCTGCTTGGGGCACATTTCTTAGAGGGCTTGCAGTGTGTAAATAATTGACATTGGTGTTACACAACTGTCTGGGATTCACCGAAATCCACACGATTCAGTTCTAGCTCTGGATTACCTCAGTTGACCTTTTGTGGAGGTTTTTTTTTTTTAATCTATAGAGTAGCTCTTTGCCTTGTCATAACTTTATTAGGGTTTTGGGTTTTGTCTTATTGTTTTTCTCCCTCTATTTAAAGTTGATTAGAAGAAAAGAGTTGTGTGTTGAGGCTAAGTTGGTTGGTTGGATTGGGTTGACTTCTTGGAGTTGGGCTTCTGAACATCAAGATAGCTGAGTGGAACTCTTCATGTGGAGATCTCAATGAGGGCTTTTCAGTTGAGCCAGACTGAAGTTGTCCGATTGCCTCTTTTCAAAGTTCAGGAAAAATAGTGCCATTTCGGACCTCTCCCAGAGGGAGGGGTGTGTGGCTGCCTTATTATTCTGTCGCTCATGATTATTTCAAAAACTGGATTTTTAAAAGTCTATTAGTGTTTCACAGCGGGGAGGGCCACAGTTTGTGGCATCCTATAGTTTTATAGTTTTACATTTTGTGTGTCTCTTCCTTTTTGGAAAAACCTACCTAGTACAAGCCACCGCATGCACAGACTGCCCAGTGAGTGGGTTGGTTCTCCATAGCCCTTGGTGTAGTACAGAATCCAGCCATTAACCATTCTCCCACGTTACTTTGACACGGGATTTTTCTTTTGTACATTTTGGCTGCAGTATTGGTGGTAGAATATACTTTGATGGATCATCTCTACTTCTGTATTTATTTATTTATTACTAGACCTCATCCACAGTCTTCTACCCTCCACTCTCTGCCGTAGGATGTACTGTATGTAGTCATGCACTTTGTATTAATATATTAGAAATCTACAGATGTTTTGTACTTTTTATACTGTTGGATACTTATAATCAAAACTTTTACTCTAGGGTATTGAATAAATTTAGTCTTACTAGAAAAAAAAAAAGAAACCAGTAGATCAAAGTCAGGACTGGTGGCTCATAACTGTCTGTTTTTTTGTTTTTTTGAGGCAGGGCTTTTCTGTAGCTTTGGAGCCTGACGGGGAACTAGCTCTTGTAGACCAGTCTGGCATCGAATTCAGAGAGATCTGCCTGCCTCTGCCTCCTGAGTGCTGGGATTAAAGGCGTGTGCCACCACCGCCCGGCTGGTGGCTCCTAACTATAATCCCAGTATTTGGGAGGCTGACGTAAAAGGATTAATACAACTGAACACCAGTATAGTCTACACGTGGTGAGGTCAAGGTCAACCCAGGCAGTAGAATGAGACGCTGTCTCAAACCTCAATTTTTTTTTTTTTTTTTGAGACAGGGTTTCTCTCTGTGTAGCCTTGGCTGTCCTGGAACTTTCTTTGCAGGCCAGGCTGACCTCAAAGAGATTCCCATTGGCTGTGTTCTCTCCTAGACAAGAAATAGGACAAAAGGAAACTAGAAAGGCAGAACAAAGGATGGAGGGACACGGAGCCCTCTCTTCTCTCCTTCCACCCAGGACGGTTCCCTAGAAGGTTCCAGAAACAACCGAGGCATGGCTGGTGACATCGTGGTGTCCCCTGGAGACCACCGCAGACGCCCACCGGCACACACTCGCTTTCCCGCCACGCCGCGGCCGGGATCTAGGGGCGGGTCAGCGCCAGCGAGGCGGGGCGTCAGACGTCACGTCCGGTATGGGACGCGCCCCTGCCGGAGAAAGCAATTGGTCAGCCCCACGGAGTAGGCGGGGCCGGGAAAGCGCGCCTTCTGGGGAGCGAGCGGGGCCCGCTTAAAGAACGCCGCGTCACGTCCGGCGGCGGGAGAGCGGCGCGGAGGAGGTGCGGAGCGCGTCGGCCTTGGGCGGCTCACAGAGTGCGACGTTGCGAGAGGCTGCGGCGGGGCCTCCGTAGAGAAGGCAGGAGCCTGACAGCTTCCGTCCAGGCCAGCGGCGGTGACTGCCATCCGGAGTCATGAGCGACAGCGGCGAGCAGAACTACGGCGAGCGGGTACGCGCGGGGGGGCTTGGGCGGCCGCGGTCTCCCCTTGTTCTCTCCCCAGGCCTTGCGGGCCCAGCGGCCGGGCACCGGGAGTCCGGCGGCGAGCGGGAGCCGGGGCGCCGGACGGCCTGATGGACGCCGCCCCGAGTCGCCAGGGAGGCCGCCGGCGGGCCATGGGCCTCGTACCCGCCGCGACCGGTTTTTTTGGGTTTTTCTTTTTTCCGTTACGGAATGGGGGTGGGGGAGATTAAAAATGGCCGCGGCGTCCCCTCGGCGGTGGGGGATGGGAGCGGGATCTAATTTCGCCGTTGCTCTCCTGCGAAGCCGCGCCGCAGCCATCTTGGGCTCGCGGGCTGGGCGCGCTGCCAGAAGCACAAAATGGCGGAGCCGCCGCGGGTCCTGGCGGCCCGGCCCTGCCGCCTCTCCCCGGGCTGCAGGGCGAAGCGCGGAGGAGCCACGTGGGCCTGGGAGCCGGGGCGGGTGGCGGAGAGCGAGCCGCTCCGGGACCTCTGGGGACGGGAACGGCGGAGGGGCGTCGGGGGCCCCGTTGGCTTTGTGCTGGGGCGGTTTCTTCGTGGTCGGGGCCTGAGCTGGAGCAGAACGCAAGGTCATTTGGATGGTTGTGCGGAATTGGGAAGGAGCGGTCGGTGGCGACAGTCCACGGCGCTGTTCGCCCTGGGGATCACGTGTTTTATTTTTTACGCTTCTCCCTCCGGAGGGTGTAATTCGGTGGAGGTAGATGAGGTCGTATCTAACGGGCCTAGATTAGACCCGTTCCCAGAGCTTACACAAGGCGCATGTGCTGTGGCGGTAGAGTATTGTTATCACAGCAAGATAGGAAGGCACTGCATGGTTTAGTGAGCGAGAGTAATGGCAGTTTGAAAACTCCGCTTAGAAGCGCCATAAGAGCAGTTGTTTTCCGCCCCGGGACTTTTTTTTCACAAAGTTTACATACTCTTCTTGTAGTCTATTAAGTATATTAGTAAACTTTTAAAGGTCTTGACGGTAGGCCTCCCATATGGTAAACTCGGGACCAAGGCAATAGTTTGAACTGATCTGGTCTTTTAGTACTGATCAGACCTTTACCGAGCTGAGCCTCTTATCCCAAGGTCATTTTAAGTCCAATGTTACCAGTTTGTGCCTTGTCATTTTAAAGCTTTCCCAAGGAAAGAAACGAGGGGGGAATTTTGCTTAGTTTTTTCCTGATAATGGAAATGGAGCCTGGGCCCGCGTGACAAGCTCGCGTTTACTACTACTGCACTATAAACCCAGACTCCGTTTTGTTTTCAATCCTTTCAAACTTCTCTGTATCCCTTCTACACATGCCATGAGGTCTTGCCTCCCGAAGTTGGCATGTCTGTGTTTAGAATTAAAAGCAAGTAGTTTTTTGCTGTTTTGGGATTAAATAGGTATACATACATCATCATGTCCATGGAAAATTTTCAAATTAGCTTTCGTATATATTGCTCCACGAAGAAAGCGATTGGAGAATGGGTGCCATTTTGAAAGATCTGGGAAATTGTTACCCCTATTGATTTGAAGTGTTGTTTCTATTTCTACTAACAAGATGGTTTTTGAGTATCTGTGTCCCTGGCTGTCCTGGGACTTGCTATGTAGACCAGTCTGGTCTTGACCTCAGCCACTGCCTGCCTCTGCCTCCCTAGCTACTGTTTAAGGTGTGAACCAACACACCCGGCAGTCCTTATTTATTTAATTGGAGAAAAAAATGGCTTTCTGTGTTTCTAAACTTGGAAGTTGTAGAACACTTACATATGAGAAAGAATTTTTTTATGTGCATGTGCACAATTCCTGAGTTTGTGTGGCCCACGTGAACCAGTTCCACAAATGCCCAAATGGGGATTGTGAGCCACCTGGTTTGGGTGCTGGGAAGCAAACCTCCGTTCTCCCAAAGAATAGTAGGTGCTATTAAGCGCTGTTCCAATTCTTCAGCCCTATACTTACACACATACACATTTTCCTTGGTGTTTTTTTGCTCTCCAATTGGAATCTTGGGATAATTGGAAAGGTGAAACACTTAGCTGACCTTAAGAAGGCTTGCCAAAAAAGTTCAGAGACAAACATTGCAAGGTAAGCAGGGCAGAATGTTACAGGTTTGTAAATACTGGCTATACTTGTCCTGGATCCAGATTCAGTATAATCCTGAATTACTTAGGAAGGACTAAACATTTTCCCCCAAGGAATGAGGGATAGTTTAAGGACTGGTTGTATAACTTGGTGAGAGAAAAGGCTCATACACAAACATAATGCAAGGTCCCCTGCATTTCATTCACTGACATAACTGCAAAGTAGCATGGCCAAATCTGATTTGTTCACCTTCCAAGTGTGAAAATGTTTAAGGTAAATAGTCTTGGATATGCCTGGTATAACCAACCATCTCTGGAAACCTGGAAATAAGTTTCATTGACTTCTAGGCCCATAGACATATAAGCTGTTTTAATGTGCACAGTGTAAATCTTTTAAGCTACCTGGAATCTCAGTGATTATTTGTCTTCATGTGGACACTCACACTTCAGGATTCACTCAAACCCCCTAGTCTTCCAAAGATGTTTCTTTCCTAAGGTGTTCGAAATAAATTGTGGTTGGTTTGGTCACAAGTTTATTGGATGGATGTGAGCATTTAGCTCTTTTGCAGAGTGTGTTCCTCATCCTTTGTTACTTGTAGGATTTGGGGTTTTTGGGATTTTTTATTTTTTGCCAATTTTAAAGTTGGCTTGAAAAAAACTCATTTCTTCCAGTACATTTTTAAAAATTGCTCATTTTGTAAAGAGCCTTTCCTTTGAAGGAAAAACGGCCACTCTTTAGAAGTATAAGGTAATATTGGTTAATATTTAAGACCCCCAATAGTGTTCCTAGTAGGGTGTGCTACTTGTGAATTTTGATCTTCTACTTAGTTTAAAATTCTTACCTCTTTGAGATTATTCATGTGAGTCCTGAGAATCTAGAATTATACACGCCAGAAAATGTTTTTGTTAGGCTTGTTTTATAACCACAGTAGCAAGAGATTAGAGTAGTTTGGAGTTAGCAAATACTCTGATAAAGTAAAGCAGTATTTTCTTAGAAGTGTAGTATGTTTGAAACTTAAACAAGGAGCAGCTTCTGGATACTACCCCACCAACTTGCTTCTCAGATTCTGCTTTTTTTTTTCTCTTAAGCATCCCGTGATGTCTTTGTGTTTCCCTTGTGTTTATCCCGTAACTCTAAATTCAGGTTTTTAAAGCCAAAACTTCTATTTCTAAAGTAATTGTAGCCTTTACACGTAATTTTCATTAACGAAGGGTTGAATTAAGTTAAAGAAAATCGCCTAGTTTTTTCATCATAAGTCTCTTGTTGAGTCATTTTCTTTGACTTAAATAAGAATGCTTAATATTGTGGATTTTATCAAAATAGAAAGTGGTACTTCTAAGATGAAATTATAAATGGTTTTACAAGGTAAGTACTGGTTTCCTTGAAAGCTTGAAGGGGAGGGAGTTCAGATCCTGAGAGAAGTGTTAATGGAATTTGTCTTGTTTGTATAGCCTTTTTCCTTTTCAGTAAAGCCCCAAACCTACACGATAAAAATGAAAGCTTTCAAACTTCATAATTTGATTGGCGCTATAGTGTATGTGTCCAGCATTGTTTTGTTGGTTAGTATTTGGACATAGCTGTTGTTTTCTAATAAGGTATAGTGATTATTTTAGGAATGAGTGCTTTTTTTACACAGGTTATTGTAGGATGTGGGCCATATAGAGTTAGGTGTTGTCATCATTTAGTGTTAACTTTTTTAGTGTCAGGTCAAAATTGATTACAGCAGATCCTCAAATCACTATTTTGAACTGATTTTGGAGGCTATTTTCAGGTTATTAATTGGCGTAGATTTTCTGTTTGGAGGGGCCCAACAATAAAGTTTTTGTGCTTAGATAGTAGATAGAAATTCAGACAAAAAAAGCATATATGTGTTTTTGATGGAAAATGTGATCAAAAGAAATTTAGGGGTTTGGTATTTTTGCAGGATTACAAAAAGCATCGACTTTACAGCTGGTGTAGTTATGTCAGGTTCTCGCCCTTCAACCCTTCAGAAATTTTCTTCAGCATTTGAGGATTTTTCTTCTCTACCCTTAAAGTAGAGGACACTTTCCTGTAATCTCAGCATTTGGGAGGTGAAGGCAGGAGGATCAGGCCATCATCCTTTGGCAATATAGTGACTTTGAGGCAATTCTGGGCTATATGAGACCCTGTCTCCAAAACAAAAAAAAAAAGCCCTTAATCCATTTTAGTGTTGACCTTTTATGTAACAAAGTGTAGTTGTTCTTTGCTCATTTCATTCATTGCCAGTCATTAAACTATTCTTCCCCCAAGTATGCTCCTTTTTAAAAACCAAATATATGTTAACCCAGTTGATCTTGTAGTTTTATGAAGTAGTTGCTTGAGTTTAGCTGAGTTAATACAAATTGTCTAGCAGTGGTTTTGTTCTTAGTATATAGGAGAAAGATTAGAAAGTGGTAATGAATGAAGCAGTACCAAAGTGGCCTTAATGTTGAAAAGTCCTGGTACCTACTAGAGCTTTATTGTCTTCTGAATCTAAACCCTGTATCTATCTATACATAAATAACCTTTAGGGAGGCCAGGCACTAAGGAAACCTGCTTGGGCATTCTGATTCCATGATTACATTCGTGCTGCCAGTAAACATTTCCCATTACATTTTAGTGATGGATCTTACAAGAAAACCAATTACTGTGACTCCCTTAAATAGCCATTCTAAAATGTCCCCAGATTAAACAAATAGTAATTAACTATAAAATTAGACTGGAAATTAGGCTTTTTCTTGGAAAAGATACTATACCCATGGTTGCCTATGCCAACAATAGAATAAAGACTTGTCTTTTTTTTTTTTTAAGGAAATTCTTTTTTTTCTCCCCACTTTCAAACCAGAAGAAAATGTAAGGGGGGATAGACAGTAAAAGAGCATTCAAAAATATTTTAGCAGGGTAACAAGGAAAACTAGATTGTTTTACCTGGACAGTATTTTACTTAGTGTTCCAGTATTAGAATTAAACTTCACCAATCTGCTAAAGTGGGCCTTTTTAATAATTTGAGGTTAACCATAATTTTCTCATAATTTGCCACCTTTCAAGTAAGTTCTCTCCTTTGGACATCCAGAAGACTGATGTTTTGATAATAGAGGGGAAAACTTTACAACACAATTCTTTGGACATAACCACTGTTGGAATCAAGTTTGCTCTACTTTTCTTTATTGCTGTTGGCATGTAGTAGATAATTTTATTTAGTATCAGGATTTTAGTTCTAAATTTAGTAATTAAACTAATACAGTTTGGCTGGTACAGAGTTTTCAAGGGTGGGTTGGACAGATTCAGTTGTCAGGTTTGCTGACATTGTCTAACAATGCTCTTTCAAGTACACAGTAATGTGGAATTATGCATTTCTTATCTAGGCAAGTCACAGTACTGTAAACGTTCAACCCAGCCTTTGTCATTGTGCACATGAGTTGTCCATGCTTTTCTTTCTTGCACTTTTGTATTGAAATGTGTCACTTTTTGACTAGAGATGTGCTTTTGACACTTAGCATTTTCTCTTGAATACAGTAAGAAGTGTGAATTGTGATTACAATTTGTAAAATCGTTTAATGAACAGTAAATGTTCAGTAGCGCACTTCACATTCATGTTAAGCATGATGAATTTATTTGGAATAGAGAAATGATTACCATATACCAACAGGAAACTATGTAGTTTCAGTTTTTTGAGCTGCATATTTTAGTATTTTTTAAATCCAAAACTACAAAAGGGATTTTTTTTTTCTAGTTTCAGTTTTGGCACTGGATTTTATCCTGGAGTTTTAAAATATTCTTCATCCTGTTCTTTTTCTATTAAGGTTAATGTTGAAGAAGGAAAATGCGGAAGTCGTCATTTGACAAGTTTTATAAATGAGTATTTGAAGCTCAGGAATAAGTGAAGCTGAAATTTGAAAAAATAAAAGAAAGAATGCATGCTAATTATCAGACCAGAAGTCCCACTTGTAGAATATTGAGCAATTTGTGTGAAGTGGGGAAGATGAAAGAAGTCAGAATTTGAAACGGAAGAATGAAGAAAAGAAATAAAAATGAAGTTAAGATAAGAAGTAATCTGGAATCAGAAAGCACTACGCTAAGTAATTACTAGTCTGTTTATGTGTCCCTGTATATTTTGCTAAACATGCATGCATTATTTGTTTAATAGAAGAAAATATATACAGGGTAAAGAAGTGACTTCCAAGGGAATCGTTTAAATTAGGTAATTCTAATTTTAACTGCTTAGTCAAATGATGGAAATGCAATTCTTTAAAAATAACTATTTGTAGTCAAATAGCAGGAAGCAGTTGCTAATCCACTGGGGAACACTAGTTGGCCTCCCATCTTCCCTTACTTAGACTTTTCACCTATTATACTCTGCTGACTCTGGGGCATGCGTGAGGATGAGTTGGAACTGGTGGTCTGTTACTTAACCACCCTTTGGACACTTAAAATGCACTGATGGTTTCTGCTTTGATACTGAACAGTGTATAGTAGAATATTTTCTACTGGAAAAAATTCAAGACTGTCCCAGGGTGGTAATGGGACTAAACCTTCAAAATCCAAGCAAAACATCTAACATGGTTGTTTTATTGTAATGAAAGCATTAGGTTTCCACATATTGGTGGAAAGCTATAACCACTTAAGTCCTAACGTTGAGATCTACATGTGCCAAATAAGGACGTTCTGTATATTCTGTTGCATGCCTGTTCCAACTGAATTATAAGGGGTTTTGCTTAAGTATAGTAGCTTCCCTTAGATGGGTCATGCAAGTGTAAATGATAGCTAATTCAAAGTGCAGTGGTTGCTGCTACTTTGTTGCCTTTTTTCCTGTCCTTAGTTCATTATAATGATCTTAAGTAAACATGGTTTTCTTCTAGTGTGTGTGCTACCTCAACTGAAAAGAAAACCAACTCAATTCTTTTCTGTGTTTTGACTGATTGTAGTTAGATGATTAGCATGTTAATAACAAGTACCCATAATCAGTAGCAGACAACCAATAATTGCCTGCTCCATGCAAAATATTAAAGGTTATCATAAAATAATGACAACTTCTATTTTTTTCTGTATTGTCAGGTCATTAGAGCTATTGGAGAAAATTACTTAAATGACCTTTGATGAAGGGTGCATGATTTGTTGGTACACTTTAGCCTATTGTCAGTGCTTTTTTTACTTGTGCTTCTTTCCTTGTTTCTGTATCTTGCTAGGAGAATACAGTTTGTTGCTTTGTAAAACTGATTGTCAGATAATAATGAAATAATGTCAATTTTATGTTACTACTCAAGCTTAAAGGGGATTTGAATTTCCATATGATCCAAGTGGATACACTTAAAGTGAAAATGTTGATGTTAGCAAAGTTTCCCATCTGTTTTTTGTTTTCCTTTTCAGAAGGTGTCTCCTATGGACATTGAGGGTGCTTTTAAGTCCTGCTGACAGGGAAAACAGAGGGCTGAAATGGGGGTTGGAATTTTACTTGAAATACTGGGAAGATTACTTTGCCAAAGAATCATAGAAAGATTTAACTTCTGACATTGAGTTTGTGAGGCTTAGTTAAACTTACATGTATTTTTGCTTTTTAGGATTAGGGTGCCTAACACAAACTAAAACCTGTTTAGGACTGCGTATTATGAGCTACTGTAAGGAAAGGTTTAATACTTCTGAGATGCTGCTCTCAGTGTAGGAGAGACTGTTTCAGATTTTGTTTTTGAACTTGACCTGTTGTGCATTAGTTAAAATGAGAAAGATTTGAGAACATTTTTGGGAGAATTTCTATCATTGTTGATGCTTTTCAGAATTGAATTTGAAGTATTGCTTGTAAAGGGCTTTCCTGGCTGGTTTTATAGAATTGTTTGTGCTTTAAGGTTTATGATTAGTGTAGAGCTTTGTATTTAGCTAATCACCAGATTTCATTTCTTCACACAAAATCCTTTTTATTTTCTTCTCACCATTATAGATAGTCTACATAACTGGAAGGATTTAACTAACAAAGGATTAGCTGGCAAAGTTTAGAGGTAGTTTTTTGTGGGTTCTTTCCCAACCCCCCAGCTAGCCCAGCAGTGCCAGTGTATAGGCAAAGGGGGATCTTTTGTGTTTCCACTCATTTTTAATCTAAGAAATTGTTGCTCAAAAAGTACATGTGGGACATAGCCTATTAGATTTGGAGGCTGAGTTTAAAGAAAGGACTTGGGAACTTTTTTGCAAGCCATCTGTTGAGACACCTTAGTCTACTAGACTTTTAAGAAAATTTCCCTCAGCTAATTTCCCATTCTAGAAATTTCTGTTCTCTTAGAAGACAGATAGCTGAGGTATCCCAGTTTAGAATAAACCTTTGGTAAAAAGAAGCAACAGTCTGAAAAACGATATTTTTTTTTGAGGATTTATGTATATGGTACTCTATCTGCATGTACACCTACATGCCAGAAGTGGGCATCAGGATTATATATAGGATGGTTGTGAGCCACCATGTGGTTGTGGGAATTGAACTCAGTACCTCAGAAGAGCTGCTAGTGCTCTTAACCGCTGAGCCTTTCTCTGGCCCCCAGGAATTTTTTTTTTTTATTCCTAGACAAATTACCTTACAGTGATTTTTTTTTTTTCTTTTTTAATGTGCTGTGTGTCAGTGATATTCTTTTCTTTCTGGCAGAATTTTCCATTTTTGTTAAAGCTTCTAATTGTTCTGTAAGGTATTCTTACAGAATTTGAATAAATGCATTTTTATTAACTTTCTAGTCCCTTGCTTCTGTTTTCTCTTGTAGATTAGCTTTTCCCTATAGTAAAGATGACGAAAGCTACACTGTAAGTTTGTGGTTTTTTGTTGTTGTTTTTTGGTTTTGACCAAGAAGAAAGTGAGCTGTAAATTGCCTTGCTGAACATTTTGCTTGAAACATGTGCATACTGAAATCCAATGGCTGGTTAATTGGGGTAGTCTCTCCCCACCACCAGCAGTGAATCCTAAACTGTATCGTGGTATTAAAGGCAACTGTTGTCACACGTGACTTATTTTAATCTATAGCTATTCCTGGGGGGATGAAGTTTCTGATAGAGAGGTAAGTTACCTGTCGCATGTTAAATCACAACCATGCTTTAGTGTGTCCTTGAAGAATTTTCTAGGTGATTTGGGGCCTGGAAAGCTGCACACTCCCGCAGTTGTCTTCATCTGTTTACTTGAGGTTTCCCTCCCACTTGTTGTATATAAAATGCATATTTTTGTGTCCTGAGCATTGAGGAGGAATGCTCTAAATTGTCTTCCTTATTCTGTATGTAAATCATAGTCTGGATTCTAAAATACTTGGAAGTGATTGTTGAGATTCTTGCCTTTTTAGCTTTGCTTTCTTTTTAGTGGTTGTGGCTGTATCTTAAGAACAATTGACTAGACTATGCCTTTCATTTTTGCCTTAAAAGGTTTTGTCATAGTGAAAGCTTAGTTGTCTGGGGAGTGAGCACTGTCTCTTCCCATTTAATAAATTGAGTCCACGGTATTTGCCTAGGCATCTACAGAAATTTTCCTGGGCTGGGAGTTCCTGATTTTATCTTTGTTTTAATGTGCCTTTTACATATTGTTTCTGCTTTTTCTTGGTCTCCTGTTTGATTTTGCCTTGGCTCTTGCCAGTGTAGCCAAGAAAGCTGTGGATCTTTGGCACCTTTTCTGCTCTTAACAATTTGCTGTCTTGCTTTTGTTCTCAGTTCCTTTTGTTTGCTCTTGAGGTTTTTTTTTTTTTTTTGTAAGAGGTCTCAACATACATTGAAAACAATCTTAGCCATTTCCTGTCCATTAGCTAGTCTTTTAGATTTATTTCTACCTTCCAAGCTTGAAACAAGATTATCCTTAATTACTTTATTTTTGCCCCTCATTCAACAAACCGTAACTTGAAGTTAAATAAATTTTGTGGGGTTTTGTTTTGATTGCTGCTTGACTGGAGTAGACTAGGCTTCATAGTTAACTAAAGTTGTTTCCCTCTCTATGTAGAAATATTCCCAAATGTAATACTTGGGTAGTTCTTTAAACAATCTGACTTTGACACCTTTTAGGGGAGTAGAGTTAGATAATTGTTGTGGAAGAACTAATTGATGTCAGTTGAAGCAATGAAACTATTATACCAGGTATACTCAATTCCTGCCATCACATATGTTTTCTTATCTTTGGAAGAGGATTATTCTCCTTGGCCATTTATCTCACAGAAGCTTATTTATTTTTAAAGCTTCCCAAAAAGTATACAAATTAAAACTTTTGACATCTGCGTGTAGGAATCCCGTTCTGCTTCCAGAAGTGGAAGTGCTCACGGATCGGGGAAATCTGCACGGCATACCCCTGCAAGGTCTCGCTCCAAGGAAGATTCAAGGCGTTCTAGATCAAAGTCACGGTCCAGATCTGAATCTAGGTAAGAAAGACTATTTTGAGATCTCCTTCTGTTAACTCAGCTCTGAAATTGGTGTGATTTGTTAAGCTAAGGAAAGTAAAGGATATGTTCATTTGTTGGTCTATTTAATGTTGATATTAGAAGTGGGAACCAGAGACTGAAACTACCTGGGCTTCTTCTGGGGTCAGGGTTCATATCTTTTGCAGATTATGCTTAACTTTTGGACTTTGGCTGTTTATAACACCAGTACTTCCTTTGTCAAAGCATTCTGGTTTTGGTGACCCCTTTATATGTTTTGCCTGCATGAATGTCTGTATTAGGGTGTCAGATCTTGGAGTTACAGTTGTGAGCTGGCTATCATGTGGGTTGTGGAAGAGCAGCCAGTGCTCCTAACTACTGAGCTATCTCTCCAGCCCAAAAGCTAGCTTGCTTGCTTTCTTTTTTTTTTTTTTTTTTTATATTAAAGACGGGGTTGAGATCCACTTGCCTCTGCACCCAAGTGCTGGGATTGAAGGTACATGCCACCACTGCCTGAATTAAGAGATAAATGTAGTGGCTTTTGTTAATTGGCCAAAAATGAATAGTTGGCATAATAGGAAATACAGAAATAGAGGATAGTATTGTGAAAGGTTAAAAAGGCATGCACAAACCAAACACATAGTACAGTCCAGTTTTCAGAATTTTAAATATCCTTAACTTTAAATTAATTTATCTTAATGTTATTTTGGAAAAAATAATGAGAGAGCCTGTTCTTGACTTTGGTTGCTTAACAAAATAAAAATGATTAGCTGGGGTAATTTAACTCTAGAATAGAGTAATAAACAAATTGGAAGGTTATCTGTTTTTTCTGTTATTTAGTCATAACCCGAAGTTCTATTTTGCAGGTCTAGATCCAGAAGAAGTTCTAGAAGGCATTATACAAGGTCACGATCACGATCTCGCTCCCATAGACGATCTCGGAGCAGGTCTTACAGCAGAGATTATCGCAGGCGGCACAGCCACAGCCATTCTCCCATGTCCACTCGAAGGCGTCATGTTGGGAATCGGGTAAGATGGAAAAGTTTTCTGAAGTACTATAGACTGAACCCAGGTTATTATGTACACAAGGCAAATCAAATTGAGGTCCCTTCCCAGCCTGAAGACGTTTTTAAAACATTGTACTACCTGGTCTCTTTACTTTGACAGTGGAGTTTTAGCTTCTGCTTCTAGAAATGGAAGTGTTTTTATTAGTATGTAATTTTCCAACCTAATGTTTTTTTCTATATAAAATTGCTGGAAGTTTTTTTAAGTTCCTTAATGTATGGCTGGAATGCTTATAACGTGTTTATAAATTTATTTTACTAATGATAGCTGCTAAAGTAATTTGTTGCACTTTCTTTGGTTTAATGTATATTCGTCTATAATCACTTAATAGAACAGTTCCCCTTGTCTGTTTCAATTGCTAGACATTAAGAATTAATGAAAAAGCCTACAAATTTATGATGAAGCTTAATGTTTGCTTCATCTTTAGTTTGAAGTCTTGGCACCATCACCCCCATCTTTTAGTAACATTACTAATGTGCTTAGTTTGCGAATTAAATTTTATATCTGATTACTTAAAATACTCAACAAAAACATAAATGTTCTATAAGCAGTTGTTAACTTATGCTGCTACTTAGGTGGGAGGTCTGTGTAGTGTGACACCCTTATTGTACCCACTAAGACTTAATTTCCTTCTGAGATTGGTTGAATTCTTCAATGCAGAACCCACAGGCAGAATTATTCCTTCTGTTCCATAAATGTATAATGCATACCCTTATTTCCAGTTATTTGCTTCAACCTATCCTTGCACAGCTATGCATAACATGACATCCTTGTTAAGTATCTTTTGGTTGTTTTCCTTTTTTAGTAGTGATGCATCTACCCTCCAAACCCCTCCACCCCCGCTCCCCCCACACACTCACAGACAGGGTTTCTCTGTGTAGCCTTGGTTCTCACCCTGTTAAACCATGCTGAACTGCCTCTGCCTCCCAGATGTTGGGGTTGAAGGCATGTACCACCACCACCTGGCTGTTTGCATTTTTGAGATAAGGTCTCACTGTGTTGTGTCACTCTGACTGTCCTAAAACTCACTGGGTAGACCAGGTTGATCTGTAACTAAAAAGATCCACTTGATTCTGCTTCCCTCGCGTTTTATTTTTTTATTGCATTTGTGTATGCATGATTGAGGGGGCATGTGCCAAGGATAATTGAAGAAGTTGGTTTGTGTTTAAGGAGTCCAGGAATAAGTTTCCAGTGAACAGAAGGGGAGGGTATGTCAACCAAGAATGGGCAGAGGGATATTTCCTGGGATTCAGCTATACCCCTCTTTGGCAGTTCTAGCTGGTGTAATGGCTCACAATCAAGATAGCTGTGAGATTTTGGTCACCCTGGGTTGCATGAGCTCCAGACTAAAACAAAACAGCCTACCTTTTTTTTTTCTCCTCGCTGATGGGGATTATGCTGTTATGATTTCTGTGTATTGACTGTGATTTTTTTTTTTCCCCCTTAGAATAAATTCCCTGATGAGTATTATCTGAGCTCCAAACCTCAAAAGCAGATTGCTAGGTTTCTTATTACTAAGAGTCTTAATGATCCTCCTCCCTGTTTTAGGGTTGAATTAATAAATTTAGTTCCCTCGTGGGATTTCCTACCCTTCTTTGTGGTTATCACTGTATGCCAGTGTTTTGTAAGATACAGTGGTGCTTGATCTAATTTATCATCCTAATAATTATGTTTTAGTTAGTTATCCTTCCCTTGTCCACTTACCCCCTTTAAGATCTATGTGAAATTTTCAGATTTTAAAATTTGTTTTCTAGGCAAATCCTGACCCCAACTGTTGTCTTGGGGTGTTCGGATTGAGCTTGTACACCACAGAAAGAGACCTAAGAGAAGTGTTCTCTAAATATGGCCCCATTGCCGATGTGTCTATTGTGTATGACCAGCAGTCTAGACGCTCAAGAGGATTTGCCTTTGTATATTTTGAAAATGTAGATGATGCCAAGGAAGTAAGTAAATATTTACTTGTACTTTTCTGTTATAGTTGTTCTGATTGACCAGGAAATTTCTGATTTTGTATTATAGATTTAAGATCTAAGACATACAAATATAGTTTTGAGTTTTTGTTCTTTGGGGAAATTAAAAAAAATTCTGCTTGGAACATGTTGAATTCAGTGTTGAAGTAAATTCCAAACACATCACTTTTTCTGTAATGCTGTGTTGATATAAAAAGTAAACCCTGAAGATACTTTGGCAAAGAATAATACACTGGGCTATTTTCTAAAAGTACATGTATTTTAGATTTTAAGTGTGTACGGGTGGGTGTTTTGCCTACATGGATGCCTTTGCGCTATGTATGCAATGTCTGTAAAGGCCAGCAGAGGGCACTGGATCCCCTGGAACTTGATCTACAGACAGTTGTGATGACTCCTAGTGTGGGTGTTGGGAATTGAATGCAGGTTGTGAAAAGCAGCCAGTGCTGTGAACTTCAGTCCATGCTCATTTTAGTCTTGGGCGGGGGCTATGTGACTTAATAGTAGATCCAGGCCGCTTTTTAGAGATGTTTGGCTTCCACAACAGGTAGTTTGAATTATAGAATATAAACAAGTTTGTTTTTATTTCTTCCCATACCAAATGACCATAGGTAAAGAGGAGCATTTGGACTGTGTTCAGCAAGTATAGACATTGAAATTTGGGTTTCATAAATGCTGTGATATATGTGTGTGATCCCAGCTCTTGGGATGTTAGAGACCAATGGATTAGTTAAGTTCGCCTAAATTTGTAGGTAGTTGTAATAAGTATGTTGTGGATCATGTAGGCTGCTATGATTTTTATACTTCTTTATTTTTGTGAGTACTTTTAGCAAGTGAATTTGTAGTAGAGGTAATAACCCATTTAATTTAGGGTTTTTTTTTCTAATAAGAATATTTCTAATAAGAAATATTAGGAAGCTGAATGGAAAGTCCCCTTAGTCTTCATTAAATAGCTATAAGGTAGAGACAATTGTTCAGGATGTATATAACAATTTATTTATCTTTTGAAGGCTAAAGAGCGTGCCAATGGAATGGAGCTTGATGGACGTCGAATTAGGGTCGATTTCTCTATAACCAAAAGGCCCCATACCCCAACACCAGGAATTTACATGGGAAGACCTACTTAGTAAGTTTACCTTCTTTAGGGGCGTGTGTGTGTGTGGTTGGGTGCTTGAATGTTCTAGAGGCGCATGTTGGCTCTCTTCCTTCATCTTTTCCCTCATCTTTTCCCCATCAATCTCTTGATATCTTTTTAGAAGAAATTCCTTTAAAAAATATTGTGTACCTGCACACCCACATGCAAGTAAGGTTCAGGGGACACTTTGGCATCTATTTCTTTATACTTTTATATGGGTTCTAGAGATATCTCAGCTACCAGGCTTGTAAGCTCCATTACCTAGCCACTTTGCTGTTAATGTCACTTTCAACTCCTCCACAGATCTCTCCCGTTACTGTTTTTATGGTGTCCCCCCCCTTCTTTCAGTGCACTCAGTCCAATTAGTATGCTTCATGGGTGTGTAGCCATCTGCTGGTTTATGGTCATCCTACCATTGTCACACCGTACTTGAAAACCAGCTGTAGCTAGTTCCTTGGGTAGGGGTGGGACCTGGGAAGGACCTTCTCTTATGAATGCTAGAATGTTTACTGGTGCAGGTAACTACTATTCACTCATGGGTTGAGTCATGTTCAAGCTGTACCATTGAACTTCTTCCTACTCTATGGCTTGAGAATCTTTCTATTCCTGGTGTTTGAGCCTAGGGGTGGGGGATAGGTTGGTATTGATGTTCCACTTAGTCTACACTTGAATCATTGTGAATGTTGTGAATCAGTTGCTGTCTGGTGCTTTTCTTACAAAGACTGGATTCTGATTCTTGGGTATCATTTTAGACTTTGAGATGATACCAATCCAGAGGTTACTAATTAGCTACAGAGAGTCTCTGGCCTTCCTGTCACCATACTTTGGGTGCTGAGGGCCTATTCAAGACCTCATACTTATGTATTGAACCATCTCAGAAACCTCTAAATAAAATTTAAAACAAAATGAGGGGGGGTTAGTTGGCAGATGTTAAAAGACATCTTCCTGTGTTCTCCTTCCATCTTTATGTGAGTTGTGTTGTGAGTGTTGTCACCCAGTTAATATTTTGTATGTATATGAGTTTGGATGAGCACATAGACAGGTGGCATATGTGGAGGGCAGAACAATCTTGGTGTTCCCTTACCTTTCATTGTTTTAAAGTGGGTTTATGTTCACTGCTCCAGCCTATCTGGCTTTGAACTTCTGGGAATTTCTGTTTGTACATCCCAGCCAGCCTTAGAAACATTAGGATAGGTGTGTGACAGGCACCTGGCATGGAGTTTGAGATGAGTACTCAGGTAGTCCTGCTTATAAGTGTTTTACTCAGAGTCTAATTTAAAAAAAAAAAAAAGATTAAAGGAAAAACCTTTTTAAAGGCAGGTTCTCAGCCCAGCAGTGGTGGCAAATGCCTTTAATCACAACATTTGGAAGGCAGGGCAGATCTCTGAATTGGAGAACAGCCAGGACTACACAGAGAATCCCTGTCCCCTGATCCCTCCCAACCCCTCACCTCCAAAAAAAAGGAGAAAAGGAAAGACAGGATCTTGCCAGAAAGCCCTGGCTGGCGTCAATCTCACAGACTTCTCCCTCCTTGGTGCTAGAGTTAAAGATGTATGCCTCTATGCCCAACAGTCTTATAGAAAGTTGTTGGATTTGTTCTGTGTGTCCCTAAAACCAGAAGATTACATATGGATATACATATCTGAATAATACAGTTTAACAAGGAAAAAGAAAACATGGATAATACTGATAACTGTATAGAAAAAATTTCAAGTAATGAGAGGTTTGTTATCAGGATCAAATTTTAATAGCAAAAGTTGTGGCCAACAAATGAGGGAGATTACTTGAATTATTAAAAGTTATGTTGTTGTTCATAGTGGCAGCTCACGCCGCCGTGATTATTATGACAGAGGATATGATCGGGGTTATGATGACCGGGACTATTACAGCAGGTCATACAGGTAAGCTGTGTGTAGGAATTCGTTCACACTTCATTACAGCAGCACAAAACACCTAAAATTTTAAAACAGAAATAGCTGCAATTTAAACCTACATAGAATTTGCTATGTAGTTGGATGCTTGCCTAATTCTTAAAGTAGATTTTTTTAAAATTTTTATTTATTTCATGTGTATTGGTGTTTTTGCCTGCATGTATGTCTGTGCAAGGGTGTCAGGTCCACTGGAACTGGAGTTACAGACAGTTGTGAGCCACCATATGGGTGCTGGGAATTGAACCACTGTTCCATCTCTCCAACCCAACTTGCCTAATTCTTAAATACAAATGAGGCATATTAAACTTGGTGTGCTAATACGAAGATGAAACTTGACTTTATACACGTATGGAAGTCAATCTTTGGCTTTTACTTGGGTTCTGGGTATTTAATTAAGATAGTTAAAGTATCAAGGCAACAGTCACCAACAAGTAATTAATTCTAAGCCTTTAGCGGAAATTTCTGTTTAACTATAGACCGTGTGTTTGTTTTTTGTAAATGAGATTTTTCTTGTTTAAGATTGTTCATTATACCATTGTCTGTGGAACTAAGTCCAGAATTTTAACAATGGCATTTTTCCCTTTTAAGCATTAGTGTGTTAATTGGGACTGAGAAGTCTTTATTGAGAGCAACTATGCCATTTCAGGAAGAACTTTTTAACACATTAACTACAAAACAGGGTTTTGTCCATTCTTGTAGCAATTGTTTTAACTAAAAACAATTTACTTTGCTGTTTTTACAGAGGAGGTGGTGGAGGAGGAGGCGGATGGAGAGCTGCTCAAGACAGGGATCAAATTTACAGGTGTGTAAATTTCTGAGTAACAGAATACTTGTAAAATGCTTGCCTGGTACTTAGGCAACTGTTCTCTAAGTGACACCATGAAAGTTGGGTTTTGTTTGATTAGAGACCGGATTTCTGTGACCTGGAACTTCTGCCTTCACCTCCCAAGTTCTGAGATTTAAGGAATGCCCTACCATGCCAGGCCTTGTTTTTTGTTTTGTTTTTATTTGAATTAATTTATACGTGTATTTAGTCAGTGTTTGGGAGGGGGTGTTTTTGTTTGCTTGCTTGTTTTCGTTTTGTTTGAAACAGAGTTTCTCTGTTGCAGTCCTAGCTGTCTTGGAACTAGCTCTTGTAAGAACAGGCTGGCCTTGAACTCAAAGAGATTCACCTGCCTCTGCCTCCTGAGTGCTGGAATTAAAGGTGTATGCCACCACCTTTAATGCATCTGCATTTTTACCTACCACATGCATACTTTGTATCCTTGGAGACAAGAAGATGGCCTCACATTTTGAACCACCATGTGGGTGCTAGGAATTGAACCTAGGTTCTCTGCAAGAGTAGCGAATGCTCATAACGTTAGCCATCTATCTCTCTGGCCACATGATTTGATTTTTAAAGTTCATAATAGTTCTCAATAGACAATGTGAAAGGGTTCATCGAAATTAAAAATTGAGCTTTATGATACTTTTAGCGTTTATTTGGACATAATACACTACACTTTAAAGGTTTATTGGAACCTCCCAGCTTGAGAACCAGCAAAAGTTTGGCTTCATGTTATAGCCCAGTGTTACCTAGATGTAGATATAGACAGTCTTTATTTATTTACAGAAGACGGTCACCCTCTCCTTACTACAGCCGTGGAGGATACAGGTCACGTTCCAGATCGCGATCATACTCACCTCGTAAGTTACCTTGATTAGTTTTATTCATCTCTTATAATGTGATTTGTATAACTGTTTTATAAATTGGAAGTCCATGTGGTTCTGTCCTCATTGGTCATAGTCTAATCTGTGACACCTAGATGATTAAATTTTCTTCTCGTTTTGTATATAGGTGTTCATACATCTAATGCTTGAATGAATTTCTTATTCATGTAAGAGACTTGATTCCCAAACATTGACGAAGGTTTTGTTTTCTTTCCAGGTCGCTATTAAAGCATGAAGTTGAAGACTTTCTGAAACCTGCCATAGAGCTGGGATATTGTTTGTGGACAATATTTTCTATTGTCTCCTGTTTAAAAAGTGAACAGTGCCTAGTGAAGTTAGGTGACTTTTACACCTTTTATGATGACTACTTTTGGTGGAGTTGAAATGCTGTTTTCATTCTGCATTTGTGTAGTTCGGTGCTTTGTTCAAAGTTAAGTGTTTTCAGAAAAGTATGTTTTGCATGTATTTTTTTACAGTCCAAATTTTGACTGCTGAGAAGTTTCTATTGTACAAAACTTCATTTAAAAGGTTTTTCTACTGAATCCAGGGTATTCTGAAGATCGAAGCCTGTGTGTAAAATGCTACCAAATGGCAAAAAGCAACAATAAACAAGTTTGATTTTTACTTTTCTTTCTAAATATCGATACTTAACCATTCTTAAGTTTCCAGTAAAATATTTTAAAATAAAGATGCTCGTTTTCTTTCGGGAGTCCATGAAACTTGCCATATTCGATATACTTGCAATTAAGTGTTAAAGATACGCTGTAACTCTGTGCTGCTAGTATTAGAACAAAAATCTTTCCATACAGCAAATGCTTACATTAATGTGGAATAAGAGCTTCAGATACATGTCTTTAAAAGGCTGTTTGTTACAAAAGAAATAATGGTATTTCAACTAATTATCAACAAGTGATGACAATACATTCCACCACAAATGTACTCTTGTTCTTCTAGCTTAGACTATATGAAAATACTGGGTGCTTCAAAGTTTGGAATGAGAGAAGGGATCACCAC
>PVIU01016389.1:0-45151 GCA_004026605.1 Ondatra zibethicus
GCACCAGGATGCTAGCGGGCTGGTGGCGGGCTCGAACCCTAACTGTCCACGCAGACTTCGGCGGACATCCATCCCCCGCCCCCGGGGCGGTGCACTGAGCAGGGAGTCGGGCAGGAGGCTCGGACTCTGAAGCCCAATTCATGGCCGGAAGCCGGCGCAGCCGTGACCGCGGCGCCTGGACGTGAGGAGCCTTCCAAGCGGACGGCGCACTCAGACAGCGACCCTGCACGAAGCCTTCTAGGGCGAGCCCGGGCGGAGAGCCCGCTGCCAGCCGCGGAAGCAAAGCCGGACTCCCGCCGCCTCCGGGTGCCCTGCCTCTGGGCGAACCTCCATATAAAGGGTGAAACTGCTGAGGGATCAAGCCAGGGAGGGGGAATCGAGCTAGCCGGGCTCACAACCCTCTCCCCAGGTTCTAGTTGGACTGAGCTTCACTTAACACACCCAAGATTTCAGGGAGACAGTTGAGCCCTTCGGGATTCTGATTCCCTCAGAAAATGGGTGCAGCCTAGCCTGGCAGAACTGGGCGCCAAGATAAGCGCTGGGTTCGAGGGACCAAGCAGATTGGGCTGCAGTCTTGTCTAGAGCTCCCGGCACCATGGGACAGATAGACACCCACATAGGCCATAAAAAAGATTTGGAGAGGACTGTAGAGGAGCTTCAGGCCTGGTCCCTGACCTAGCCTGAAAGTGAAGGTAGATGTGGCTTCCAGGAGGAGATGACAGTTCGGAAAGGCTACCAAAGGAGGAGAGGCTTGCAGGCGTTCCGTACTGCTAGTGAGCCAAAACAGGAAGAGAAGAAAGAATTGTGTGGGGAGTGTACATTTGTGTAAGAGTCGAGCTGCCAGCCACTGAGTTGTCGCAACAAATTCTGCTTTAAAGGTGTTGGGCGAGGATGCTGTTCAGAAGGGCCAGGAGGGTGCTGGACTCTGTTAGGCAATACCTCAGCAGAACAGAGGGGAAATGGGGCTGCGGGAACAGCAATGAACACTGTTCTGTGATGAGGGGGCCTGGTGGGCAAGAAGAGAGAAATGACCACCACAGCTGCAGGTGGGAGTGTGGGTTGCAGGGCCGAATGTGGTTCCACACAACTGAGTTCTTCAGGCAACAAGCCTTAGGACCCTGAGGTGGGAGGGGGATGCCCATCCCACTGGTCCAAAATCCCCCTGTCTCCGGTTTCCAGCCCTGCGAAGTACCAGCATTCCCCGGCTGAAAAGCTGTAGGAACGTGGGAATTAAAGTCTCATCGGCTTCAGTATTTAGCAGTTTAGTTCCTGTGGGGACCGACTCCATGGTGGTAAGCGTGGCATAGTCACCCCTTAGAGTCTCCAAAGGTCAAAAGCCACCAGGTCAGGAACAGCCCCGATCCTCTCCGTGTTCCACTCATGGCAGTGTGCAAGCAGGGTGAGCATGGGGTACACCCACTCGGGTGTTATCCTTGTATATTTTGCATGGGGTGAGTTGTAGGAGCAGCTCGTCTCGGTCTTCTTGAGTTATTCCTCACTACACAAAGGTGTATTCATGGAAATCAAGAGTGATCAGTCCTTCCTTGTAGCTCAGGACTTGCCTTTGGGAACATGTTCTTCAGTGGTGCTGATTCTAACTACATTTATATAACACAAGTCCCGTGAAGATCTGTGCTCAGCCCTCCTTTCCTTCCTAGGAGGTAGAATTTTACACACATGGAGACTGAAGAAGATGGTAGCCATCAGGTCTGTCCACTAAAGTACTGCTGGGAGCCCAGTTTGCCACCAGAGCTGCTGGTGAAATGCACAGGCAAAGAGAGAGGCCACAGGTGTCTACTTGGAAGCCACAACCATTGTGATGGTCACTATAGAAACAAATTTCTCCTTTGTCCATTATCACTCTCTCATTCCAGCCCATAGCTGGACTAAGAAAAGGAAACCTGAAATCCTGACCCTCCCTGTCCTGTCACCTTGGCATAGGCCTGAGGAGCTGCCTGCCCAAGTAGAGCCACCGCTGACCAGACCCAGGCGAGGTGGCTTCCTAACCATGCTCTCTCCTAGGGAGCTGCCCAGACTACCTGTGATCCTGCATCTCTCTCCTAGCACAGCACAGCTGGCTGGAGCTTGCTGTAGCAGGCCAGCCAGACTTGCCAGAAGGATGCAGCTGGCAGAGACCCCTGCCAGCCCAAGGAATCTACAGGTTTAGATATGGGCACCCAGCTCCCTTGTGTGTGCAGGAAAGAGATGAGAAAGAGACCCAAGTCAAGCCATGTTGAGGTCAGCTGGTATCTAGGAAAGAGTGCGACCCCACAGGCTCCAAGGAACCTGCTCACCGGTAGGACCTGAGCCCAGGAGATCAAGTACCTCCATACCTAGGTTTCTACTGTTGCTTTCTTTGTTTGTTTGTTGAGGCAAGGTTTCACCATTGCAGCTTAGACCACCCTTGAATTTGAGATCCTCCTGCTTCAGCCCCCAAGATGGGATTCTAGGTGTATGCAGGATACTGGGGTATACCCCAGATTTTTTATTTTTTGAGACACTTATTGCTTATTTCCTCCATCGCCTCAGTAGCTGCCTGGCACATCTGTTGAATGACAACGATCCAACTCTGCTTTGTCTCCTTTACCTTCTTGCCAACCTCTTTCATCTCATTTTTAGTGCTTATGTTTATTTGATCTTCTTTTATAAGACTAATTTTTTGTTTGTTTTCCCTCTCAGTCGTTCTCTTGAATTTTTGCTTTCAAATTTCCCAAGCCAGCAATCTCTGGCCTTGCTTACTCCATGGTTCGAAGCTTCATTGATTTAGTCTTTGCCTTTACGGAGGAGAAGAATTTGGATGAATAAAGGGCAGCTGAGGATAACCTCCCCATCGCAGGATGCTGAGCCACCAGGGCAGGACCCGCTGGGCTGGCTTCTGCCTGCACCTCTGACACCCTTTAGAAGGCACTGTCAATAATACAGGCTTCACTGCAGCTGGCAGACTAAGTGGGGAAGGGCTTCATCTTGTTGGAGTCACATGCCATGGGCCAATGAAGAGAAAGAAGATCATACTATGTGTGAGCAAACCCAGATGGGAGCACCTCTTCTTTATAAGAATAATACCTCCCTCTGGCCCATTACACAGTCACCAACCTGGAGCACAGGACAAGAGACTGCAATTAGAACCAACCAGTCCAAAAGGTTACCTGGGGGAGGGAGGGAATGCCTCCTTCAAAAAAGTAGGCTAGAACCCCAAATCGCTAACCAGAAAGGGTGCACTGGACAGAAGGGCAGCAGGGTCACATCACCACTCAGGCCATCTAGGGTTCCCACAAAAACACTCTGGGACCTCCTCGTCCTCTGGACCCCAGGGAGATCCTTCCCTTCCTTGAGCCCTTCCAAAAGTCTGATGAAGAAAAGTAGAGTTTGCACAGTGCTGTGTCAAGTTGGAAGGAACAATCACAAGGCAGTCTTGGGCCCCCCAGACACGCCCTTCTGAGCTGTCATCTCAGCCTGAGCCCTCTGGAACAACGTTTGCTTTCTTCCAAATCAGAGGCTCTGCAGTCTATAGGCTGGGTCATCTGCAGAGCAGGCTCAGGCTCCTGGGGTCTCCTGCTGCCATTCAGACCTTGGCGGTCACAGTCCCAGAGGCAGTCTAAGCCTACAGACTGCTGTGCCCCCCCCCATCACTTTGCTGGCTCCAGCTCCCAGTAACAACGCCTAGCACAGCTTTCCTGCTCTTGCACCAGCCCTGAATCTGCACCTCTGCCCTTTTTTAAACTTTGGGGCCACCTCCCACCCACCTGGTAGGAACCTGAACCCTAGCCTGTCTACTTCAGATCCCAAGTCAGACCCCAGCACCCACATCAGGCATGGCCAGGCCGACCCAAAGCAGAGAATGCCCCAGAACTCAGACCTTCCCACTGCTGCCCAGGCCTCCTCTTACGACTCTAAGGATCTGTGCACTCTAGCCAGACCATGACTAAAGTCCAGAATGTCAATGTGTGTTCTTGACAGAAAGGGAAGGGAAGAGGGGTTAGGAAAAGAAGAGCAAGGGATGGAGTCCAGATTGGAGGGCACTAGGACAGAAGTTGCCAGAAAGGTGATGGTGGGAGATGGAGAAGCCACACTCCCTCCCAGATACACATCTACAGAGCAGACACCCTGGGTGGCCTTATGGCTGCAAAGACATGTATCTTGGTATCTTATGGGCATCTTAGGAAAGGCAAAGGGCCACTGATTGCCAAAAGAGTCCAAACAGGGTCCAGAGAGATGGCTCAGTGACAAGAACGCCTACTGTTCATCCAGAAGCCCCAAGGTCACACTCAGCTGCTGACAACTAGCTAAACTGAGCTCTACGCCATCCGGTGCCCTCTTTGACCTCCATGTGCATCTGCATACATGTAGTATACACACATTAAGTAAAAAATAAACATTTTTTTCAAAGAGTCCTGGGGCAGAGGTAGGAGAGGTGGCCTTTTTCACCCTGGCTACCAGGAATCTCATGATAAATTGTCCCACCCTGAGTCTGTACAGGATGCTGTCAATCATATGTCCTCTTCAGTCCCCAGAGATGGCCTGCATGTGTCCACACATGAAATTGGAGATCAGGTGACCTTAGTCCGGTCACAGTGCAAATCCCAGATACAGCTAACAATTACAGGAGTGCGCCCACCTCCCACAACCTGTCAGGTGTAGCCCAGCAGATGCCCCCAGCCCAAGCCTGCAGCGCCTAGGATCTGTGCCCCAACACTTCCAAGAGGGCTACAGCCACAGAGATTCCTGGCTCACCCTGCATATCATCGGGCCCTCCAGCTGGACACAGCCCTCAACAAATCTGAGGCAATGGTAGTGGGCATACCCATTTCCAAGAGCAAGCTCTGCCCTAGAAAACTGAGAACTCTGGCTGATTTTCTCTGTCTTGATGTCAAGGTGTATTTAGTACCCTATAACCTGGGGGGGGGGAGAATGAAGCCTCCAAGGGTAATCCCTGGAGGCTTAGCTTCAAACAAGAGCTCCTTCAGATTAAGCATGAAGATAGCATCTGTCTTGAGCCACCACTGATGTCCTGGGCAACCTCAGGCAAAGTCCTGTAGAGAGATTTATCCAAAAAATAGAGATGGTCCCAGGGTTTGGGGATGAGGTCAAGGAGAAGAAGTGAGGAGGTCTGGATGGGGGCAGAGAATCTTCTATGTGCCTGACCCTTGATAAGCCAGGCCTGCTCATTGAGGTCCTCATGCCTCCCAATGTAGGATGGAGGGAGGGTGGGGTCAGAGGCCCTCGGGCTGCACACTTGGTGGCCAGCTTCTTGTTTTGTTTGTTTGTTTACTTTGAGAGACTGGTCTTCCTTTGTCGTCCTAGCTGACCCCAAACTCCCCAGTTTGGGGATTATAGTGCACACCATATGCCCCTGGCCCAGAGCCTGTTAAAGAGCTTCAGGGTCAGGATACCTTAGGATAAGGGGAAATAAGAAAAACTATTCCTCAGAGCTGGGGCGTAGGGCTTACCCACTGGAAGCACCCACAGTACAGATACTGGATTGATTCCTACCAGAGATTCACATGAGACCTGGTCAGAACAGGGCTCCTAAGCCCACTCTACAGATGAGATCACTGTAGCTGACCACAGGAAAGTTCCTGGATGGAGCAAGCTGAAATCTGCCTTACCCTAACCCTTGGGATGTGTGTCTACATCCTGATCTGGGGGAAAAGAAACGTTTGCAGGTTTAAGTATCTCAACATAAGGAGATTGTCCTGGATTGTCCAAATGTCCCCTACACACAATCATAAGTTTGCCTTTTTAAGGCAGAGGGAGGCTATACAGATAGAAGCCAGTGTCACTATGGAAGCAAAGATCGGAATGATGCACCCATAAGCCAAAGAATTCTAGTAGCCACCAGAAGCAAGATTGCCCAAGGCCTCTGTGGAGGAGAGGTGGTGGCCCTGCTGACTTCACCCAGCTTCCCAACCAACAAAGGGGGAAAAAATGTGTCAAGTTTGGATATTTAACAACAAAGTTACCGTAAATGAACAAAATGAAGCCGCTAAGGCCCAAACCTTGAGCAGCGTAGTGTGGCGCATAGGGGCCCAAGCCTGGGGACAAACGCTAGCTCCCGGGAAAGCTCAACCCATTAGTCCTGGCCGCAGATGCCACAAGCAGCAACCACATGAGCACACGTACGGAGATCAGAAAACAGATCTCAAGGCAGGGAGCATCTCTTGATAGGTATTACATCCCTGGTTGCTGGGTGTCCCCACCACTGCCAATGCAATAGACCAACTCAAACCGAATCGATAAATCCAGGTTTGATGATCAGAGCAAAGCAACTCAGGCAGGGGAGGAATTACATGGCAAATATGGCTACCAGGTCTTCTATAGACTGTAGGCGTGGTCTGGAGCAGTCCCAGCAAGGGGCTGACTTTTGGCAGGCTTTCTCAGGGGTGGGGTTTGGAGTGGGAGGGGTGAGACCATAGTGTAGAATGGAGCTCCTAGCTGGAGATCCCCAACATCCCAACCTATTTTTTCTTTTTCTTTTTTTTTTTTTTTTTTTTTTTTTTTTTTTTTTTTTTTGGTTTTTCATGACAGTGTTTCTCTGTGGCTTTGGAGCCTGTCCTGGAACTAGGTCTCGTAGACCAGGCTGGCCTCGAACTCACAGAGATCCGCCTGCCTCTGCCTCCTGAGTGCTGGGATTAAAGGCATGCGCCGCCACCGCCTGGTCTCCCCGACCTTTTTAGATATATATGGACTATGGTAGGGCTTCCACCTAAACATCTCTCAGGGAGGAACCCCCTTGGATCTATACCACTTGCCCTTAGTCTTGGAGGTGGGGGACAAGGACAAGAGACAGGAGTCAGAAGAAGAAACCCCTGGGCCTGGCCAAGTGTGTCTGAGATCAGCTACAGACCATTTACCCTGTTTCCCAAAACCATGTAAGCAAGCCACCCTACCCTACTTCTCTCAAGACAGAAAAACCTTTTCGCTTTCTATTCGGAAAAAACCTGTTTCCGTGTGGGCTTTGGTTTAGAACATGTGGAAAAGAACACCCCTGTAGCCCATAACACCATAGCCGGGGTCTTATTTCATCCAGGGGTGGCCCTGTAGGTCTTTCTGAGTCATGAAGAATAAAAGATGGGCACTTGAGGGATGAATGTCTGTATGCTGATTTCTCTCTTCTCCCTACCTGGAATGTGGACAGGATCTTGGAAGGCATTGGTCATGTCTAGACCTGAAGGAGCCACACATGGATGACCCTGAGCTAGCCCAGCTGCTTGCTGCTACAGAGTCCCAGCTCCGGAGTCCCGTTGAGCATTAGCTACCACACAGGCACTTCAGCTGAAAGCGACCACTGACCTTCACTGATGCCACCAACTGGTGACTTCATGATTCTTCCATCTTGATTTTGTTGTTGCAGTTGCTGTTGTTATTGTTGTTTCATTGAGGGTTGGCTGGTTTGGATTTGGGGTTTTGTTTTTGTTTTAGTCTTATTATGTATCCCAAGATGGTTTCTGTTATGCCCAAATCCGTGGGGTCCCAACAAAAGCCAACAAAGGAGACCAAGTCCCACATGTAAAAGCAAGGAGCCTTTATTTTAATCAAGTTTGCAAACTCGGTCTCTCTGCAAGTCCAATGTATTGGAATATCCGGAGAGCCCCAAGCTCAATTAGAATTGGGTTTTTATAGTAGTAAAGGTGGGGGTGAGGGGTCTCTGAGGTTCAGGACCCCTGATTGGCTGACATTTGTCTAGGAGTGACCTGGTGAGGTGTGCTGGCAGGTGATCCTTTCCTTTGAATGGTCTGCTCTTGGGTGGGGGTCAGGTAATCTCAGTTTGTGGTGTATCCTGCTACCAGGTATTGCTTCTGGGTAAACTCCTGAGACTCAGGCCTCTTATTTAAATTTATCGATGGCCAGAGTCTCAGGTGATAATGGTTGGAAATAAAGAACTTCCTTTGGGTGACCTGCCCAGACTTATATCATCATGGCTGGCCCCGACATTTTCCCCTTCACAAGCAAAGATGACAGGGCTCAATCTTGGGTCCTGTTTGCCCCTGGTTTTAAGGAGGCATGGAACTACTTATATTAACAAATCTATTAATTGACAACTATGAACCTAGCATATTAACAGATGCTATAGGTAGCTATCTTGCCCCGCCCCCCCATGCCAGGGAGGTTTCCTTTGTCTCAGCCTTTTAACCCACTTCGGGCAATGGGGGATTGGATGACGTGTTTCTTTCTGCAACTGCTTCAAGCTGACATTGGGACATTGTTATCCAGGCCCAAGTAGGTTAAAAAGGCAGTCCATAGGTGGGGGGCGGGACATTTAGGCAATGGAGCACCCATCAGACTTCGTTGAAGGAACAGGGAGTGTTCATATCAGCTGGACTGGTCCACATCAGCTTTCAGGAAGCCCAGGGCTCGCTGTCATTCAGAGCAGGTTGGAGTCAGCAAGTGATGCTTAGATGTGTCTGCCAGCCAAGTGGAAGCCTATTGAGATAAGTTTAAACTAGGAACAGAAGTTAAACTTTATTTACCTAAAGAAAAGCTCATATTGTAGAGAAAGAGCAGACAACGGGCATCTGTAAACAGAAAGAATAGTTTCAAACTCAGGATCCTCCTGACTCAGCCTCACACATGCTAGGCTTACAGGACTACCCCACCATGGCAAGTGACCTGTCCTTTCTTGTGTTCATGGATAGAAAAACTAGTGTTACTTCCTGAACTTCAGGTTGTTTAACTTTTTTTCGCTTTTTTATTGCTCAGCCTCCTGTTTATAGGAACTCCACTGGCAGAACACTTGCCTAGCGTGCACAGGACCCAACACCACAACAGACAGTAAACCCGACAGAGAAAGGGGTTATACTTTCCCTTGTTTCTAGTACCCGGAGCAGTAGCTGCCACATCCGGGAGGCCGAGGAATGTGCTGAATCAATCAAGTAGCTTTTTAATACAGTTTTCCTGGAAACACAGTTTTTAATAGCTGATCATATTATGTCCCATGGGATTGAGCATACTTGATTTAATTAGTCACTTGTCATTGAACATTTTTTTCACAATTTTCAGCATTATAAACAACACAACTGTAAGATACTTATATATGTATATAAGTATTTTCTGCTCTTACGCAATTGTTTTCTTAGGATAAATGCCCAGAATTGGAATCATTAAATATATACATATTTAAACATTTATTATGAAATATTTAAATATTTTAACATATAATAGCAAAAGTGCCTTCCAGAGCTGTTTCTTAAGCCAATATACACTCCCGCACACAGCTATGAAAGCATCATCTCCACCCTGTCCCCAAACCTAGGTATTATTCATTTCCTTTTTTTCATTCTGGTTAAGTGAACAATGTACATCTCAGGACTGACATGAAGCACCTTTCCTGCTCAGTCAGAACACTAAGTACTCTGCCAGTTTGTGGGTCTGTGGCAGGTCCCCTTGAGGAAGTTCCCGTACCTGTCTTCTGCTGCACGAAGGGATGTGCCACAGGTGGCAATGGTGAAGTCCCTTGGCCAACGTTCAGTCCCCTCAGGAAGTCAATTCCCCCGCAGGAATGACAGTGTGCGAGTCCAAGGCTGCCTAGGACAAGAACCCTGGGAGTCCAGAAGATTTCAGGGCCTTAATCACTAGTAAAGGCATCCTTCAAGGAAGCTGCGCCATCCCCTGGTCCCCTATAACAGTCATACTGGGTGGAACAGACACACATCTTAGTGCTAGGTCCAGAGCTTAGAGGTGGAAGGGACTTTTGGTAGGTACAGAGGGAAAGAGGACCCTTGCTGGAAGCAGACAGGGTGGAGGGCAACTGATGCCAGGCTCTAAGAGACCTAGAAGACTAAGACATACTTCTGGGATGCCCCAGCGGGGATGAATAAATGATAAGGGGAGACGTCCAGGAGAAAGACACCACATAAGCATAGGATGCGCCCTGCTGAGATGAGCTGTTCTTTAGGACTGCAAGCCAGACTTGACCTCAAATGGAAATGAGCATCCTCCGAGGACAGCTTTAGCGGAGACTCGGTAGCCCGTGGGGGAGAACGTGGAGGAGCACCAGACACCGAAAAGGCCCAGTCAGAATGGAGACAATGGTCTGCAGCTCCTGAGCCCACCAGACCCTCCAGGACCACAGTGGATAATAAAGGGAACACACTGAAGCAGTCACCTGCTCCAGGTCCCAAGCTGGACCAACTGGGCCGCCCAGAGGCAGCCGTGATACAATGCTGCTCTCTGCTGTCCACTGCTTGAAATACAGGCCTTCGAGAGAGCCAATTCATCTTGACTACACTGGACCATTGTTCTTAATGAAAATAGCGCCACTGAGCAGTAAAACCTGAGAACTACAACACTGATGGGCAGCCACGATATCCCCAGTGATGAAATAGTGGAACTCAAAACCATCAGCTGTAGTTGAAGGTCCTCTCTATAGGAAGGAACACATGCTGTCAATGTGGCCAAGTATCCATGAGTGGAAAAGTCATAGCACCTAGAGGAGAAGCTACTACTACTGCCATTTTCCTAACTCAATATAGCTTTTAACTGTATTCTAGATATTTACCCTTATGCCCACAGATAAGAGTAACTCTCCTCATCAAAGAGGAGATCCACAAAGTACAGAGATCCACAGCTTGTCCAAAGGCAGGGAACAAAGGATGGTGGAGTACAATTGTACCATTTGTATATGGCTCAGTACCATTCGTCACTGTGGATTACCTAAAATGAGCTGGGTGCATTTGCCAATGTCTGTAACCAGAGCACTCAGGAGGCTGAGGCAGAAGAATCGTGAGGTCAAAGACAGCCCATAGATTAAAACTGTGTTGTATTTAGTGTCTGTGCTGCAGACTAGAAGTCAAACTCTTCAGTGCGTGCTCAAAGGCCATCATTCCTTTACGTCGCCCTAACCCAATCTACCTCCAGAGACCCATTAACTGTGGCCCTGGAACTCCTGGTCGGTGGGAAATTTGTAACTGGACATACCAGAGTGAAAACGATGAAAACCAAAGACTTGAAGAAAGAGCCTAAAAGCAGATGGAGAAGAAAGGGTGTCTTGGAGAAACAGCTGACGTTTGCAGCACAAACACACACAGAGGCAGGAGACAGTGGAATGTCAGCTTCAGGAAACCAAAAGAACTCCAGATGGAGGAGGAAATACCTTCCAAGAATGAGGAAGAAATAAAGAACTTTTTCAGGTAAACAAAAGCTTGGAGAGTTGATTTAGAAATAAATATTCACTAAAGGAAATGCAAAAGGAGGGATTTCAAGCAGAAAGAACATGATCCCAGATGAAGGGACCAACACACAATGGGAGCATCTGTGCAGGGAGAACAAACTCGGAATGGAAAAGCGAGGTAATACATATCGTTGGCCAGCAGTGTGGAGAGAACACTGGTTAACTGCGGAAGTTGGAAAACTGGGCATGCAAAGGTTTCTTGGGGAGAGGGGTTAAAATAGGATCTTGATATTGATATGGCCTCAAACTTGAGATCATCCTATACCTGACTGTTGAATACAGGCACAGACTACCATGTCTGGCTAGTATACAGATTCTAACTTTAAGGGAATTAAGATAGATACAGAGGATGGCAGAATAACTTCTGAGAGAGATTGTATGATGAAACACTATATAGTTAAATCCAAGGAATTAACCTAGGCCAGACTGGCAAATAGACAAACAAAAATAGTATTTTTTTTAAATATGGGTGTGTGATTAGGGCTGGAGAGCTGGTTCTGCAGTTAAGGGCACTTGTTGCTCTTACAAAGGACCCATGTTTGTTTCTCAGCCCCCACATGGTGGTTCACAGCCAACTGCAACTCTGGGTCCATCTATCTGATATACTCTTCTGACCTCCAGGGACAGCAGACACCCATGTGGTACACATACATGTAGGCAGAACAATCATACACATAAAGTTAGGAGCTGGAAAGATGGCTCAGGGGCTAAGAGTACTTACTGATCTTACAGAGAACCTAGGTTTAGATCCCAGCACTCATATGGTGGCTCACAACTACCTATAAGTCCAGTTTCACACTATCTGATGCCCTCTACGGACCTCCACAGGCTCCTGCACACACATGCTGCCTATGCACACACTCAGATGCAATCACACTTGCACATAAATATTTAAAACCAATAAATCTAAAAATGTTTTAGAACACCAAAATGTGAGTGAGCATCTGAAATATCAGAAGTAAAAATGCTTAAGTGAGCAGCAACAGTAAATAAGACAGTTTCTTAATACAACTACAGGTTGCTTTCCAAAACCAAATCTCTATTTAAGATAAAAATGGAGAGGCCCTTTCTGCTTCCTAACTTCGGCTACCTCAGGCTCCCACGATAGACTATAATCTCTTCACACTCAAACTACAAATATGTCTTCCCACCTCGTGCTTCTTGTGAAGTTTTTGTTCACAATGACAAGGTAGGTCACCAAGGCCTAAGACAGGTATTGAGAAGCGGTGTCCTTCTGACGTCCTGGCCACGCGGCCACTCGTGGCCCTTAATGGTGACTCACACCAGGAATGTAGAAGAATTGAAAGCTTCAGGTTAGAAAGATCCTTAAGACACCACGAGCTGGATGGGCTGTCTGGTGGAAGCTTGGAAGACCAGAAGGTTGACAAAACTATACAAGCAAAGACCGTGATCATGAGGTTCAGTGGAGAGCAAGACTTTATTGGAAACAGACTGGGGCCCGTCCATACTAATCTAGCTGTATTCTGCTCCTCTGAGGACTGAGAGAGACTGAATAGTTTTAAATTTTAATTATGGATATGTATTTATATCTGAGTGTGGGTCCATGGCTACAGAGACTAGGTCCCTTGGAACTGAAATTAGCCACTCAACATGGGTCCTCTGCCAGAGCAGTTCATACTCTTTACTACAGAATCCATCACTCTGGTCCCAAATTCTAAAGCAATGGAGTCATTTTTTGGAAAAAATTCAAGACAGAATAACATTCATGTTGTGTTGTGGTTACTGTCTTTACCCAATGTATAGTAAGAGGGAACAGAAAGTAGGGCAGAAAGTCATGAGAGTGTGCAGTTTGCTTAGATGCTTGAGGGTTTAAGATGACCATGGACCTTGAGGAGCAGGAGTGCAATGTCATGGTTTTAAAGTGATGTGTTTGCAAAACTCAAGTCCAAGTGGATCAAAGACCTCACTATAAAACCAGATATACTGAATCTGATAGAAGAGAAAGTGGGAACAGCCTTGAAGACACTGGCACAGGAGATGGCTTTCTGAGCAGAACACCAGCAGTGCAAGCACTAAGATCTACAATTAATAAACAGGACCTCATGAAACTGAAAAGCTTCTATGAGGGAAAGGATGCCATCAAAGGACAAAGTGACAGCCTACAGAATGGGAAAATAATTTTACCAACTCCATATCTAAGAGAGGACTAATATCCAAAATATATTAAAAAACAAACTAGATACCAAAAAAATCTCATTTTAAAATGGAGTACAGATCTAAACAAATAATTCTCAACAAAGGAATCTCAAATGGTTGAGAAACACTTAAAGAAATGTTCAAAATCCTTAGCCATCCGGGAAATGCAAATTAAAACACTTCTGAGATTCAATCTTACACGTGTCAGAATGGCCAAGATCAAAAACACAAATGACAGCTCATCCTGGTGATGTGGAGTAAGGGGAATGCAAACTTGTACAGACATTTGAAATTCATTGTGGTGTTTTCTCAGAAAACTGGGAACAGGTTTAGTTAGGGGGCTGGAGAGATGGCTCAGAGGTTAAAAGCATTGCCTGCTCTTCCAAAGGTCCTGAGTTCAATTCCCAGCAACCACATGGTGGCTCACAACCATCTGTAATGAGGTCTGGTGCCCTCTTCTGGCCTGCAGGCATACACACAGACAGAATATTGTATACATAATAAATAAATATTTAAAAAAAAACTGGGAACAGATCTCCCTCAAGACCCAGCTATACAACTCTTGGACATATGCCCAAAGGATGTTCCATCCTACCACAAGGACACTTGCTCAATTATGTTTATTTGCAGCTTTAACAATAGCCAGAAACTGGAAGCAGCCTAGATGCCCCTCAACCAAAAAACTGGATAAAGAAAACATAGTACATTTACACAATGGAGTACTATGCAGTTGTTTTTTTAAGTGATATCATGAAGTTTGCAGATGAATTCAACTAGACAAACTCATCCTGAGAGAGGTAACCTAGACCCAGAAAGACAAATACATATTTATTCACTTATAAGTGGATATTAGCTGTTAAGAAAATGATAACCAAGTTACAATCCACAGACTTGAAGAGGTTAGTTTAATGGAAGGCTCTGAGGGGATGAATGGATCGCCCTGCCAAGGGGAAATAGAACAGCTTTTTTTTAATATAATAAAGGGTTAGTTATTTAGTGGTAGACTCACAAATCACAGTCCTCTGCTCGAATGGGGGACAGCAACCAAATCCAGCAGCCAGAAGAGAGACCAAGCACATGCTTTACATCAGCATTTATAGTATAAGAGACCAGGCCCAAGTGGGCTGTTAACTTAAAGGCTACTGACAGAAGGATTTCCTACAGCAGTGGCCTAAAGGACATAAGCAAAAAAAAATCCCATTGCCTTTACAAGGACCAGGCACAGTCATTCACTTAGGCTGGCTAGTGGAAAAAAAAAAAAAAAACAGTATTTGTCAGTATTGGATTATGTGAGTAGTCCGGACATCTCTTTGCCAAAAATGCTATACTTTTATAAACAGATTGTTTATACAAAATGTCTATACCTCTTCTTGCTTTTTCTGTAGGCTCAGCAGTATGAAGCAGCATCTATAATTTATGGACCACATACTCTGTCTGCACACATCCAGTGACCTTGCTAAAGCAATTGCTGTGGTAATCAAATCATGTGTATGTGTGTGTGTTTGTATGAATAGAAAAGTTCTTGCAGGCAGACTGAGGACAGGAACAAGAGGGATCACCTGTGAAGTGAAGGGATGAAGGGGAAGAGTGTAAGGAGAGATGGCTCAAATTGGGAGGCCTTTGGGGTGTGGTATGAAAACCTAGTGCAACAGAGACTTCCTGAAATTGATGAGGATGACTCTAGTGAGGACTCCTAATAATGGAGGATATCGAGTCTGAACTGGCTGCCTTTTGTAGCCAGGCAAGTCCTCCACTGGTGGGACTGGACTGCATTCAGTTGAGTTGTTGGCCAATGGGATCGTTGCTGAGGACAACATCCACACAGCTCATTGAACATAAAGAAGTCAAGCAGGTACCTGCATGGAGCCTTCACCCCTACATTCTAGTCTCTTTGGTATGGGAAGGTACTCTGCAGGCTAGTGAAAGAGAAACGTTTGACATACAGTCTGTCCTGCCTACAAAATGTGCTTGGGCAATGGTGACGCAGAACTTGGAGTGGCCAATCAATAATTGGTTTAAATTGAGGCCCACTCCACAAGGATCCCATACCTTAAACTGGCTGCATGGCCAGGAACCAGAGACTGGATAGCCAAGAGACCCAGAGTAGAATCAAACACGACTGACCAGAAAAAGCAATAAAATTATTCCTAATGATATTCTGCTAAACTCATAGATCAGTGCCCTGTCCAGTTGTCATCAGAAAGGCATCCTCCGGCAGCCGATGGGAGCAGATACAGAGACCCACAGCCAGACACTATGCCAAAGAAAGAGTCTACATTGAAGGTCTCCATTGAGTCCTTCCCCTCAGAGATCTGGGAACCCCAACAAGAGGGTAGGAGTCAGAGGGGATGGAGGACACCAGGAAAACCTGACCCACTGAATCAACTAAACAGGACTCACAGGGGCCTGCATGGGTCTACACCAGGTCCACTGCATATATGTGATTGCTGTCAGGAGTTCCATAAAACACCAATCTAACAGTGAGAGCAGGCATATCTCTGACTCTTTTGTCTGCTCTTGGGACTCTTTTCCTCTGACTGGGTTGCCTTGTCCAACCTCGCTATGAGGACTTTTCCATTGTCTTAGTGTATCCTGTTTTGTCCTGTTTGGCTGTCTCTTGGAGGTGTGCTATCTCCTGCAGGGAAACAGAGGGAGAGTGGATCTGGGGGAGGGAGGTGGTCAGGAGAAGAGTGGAGGGAGGGGAAACTGTGGTTGGTATGTATTGAATGAGAGAATAATCCATTTTCAATTTTTTTGAAAAGCGATGTGTTTTGGGATTGCAATGATGTAATGGTTCAAATGAGAAATGTTTCCTACAGGCTAGCATTTGTGATCACTTGGTGTACGTGTTATTTGCGTGGTTATGGAACATTTAAGACTTGCAGGAGGAAGTTTGTCTTTGAGAGTCACATCCTTGGTCCACTTCCAGTTTGCTCTCTTTGCTCTCTAGACGTCCTTGAAGATGCATTCTCTCAGCTTCCTGGTTAACACAGCAGAACACTGTGCAGCCATGAGGTGAACAAGACAAGACTGCAAAAACACAATGTTGGAATAAGACAGAAAACAGAACTTAGGATGTGGCTCAAAAGAAAGTAAGGTTTTTTTCTCTGTACCCAGGGCTGGATTGAACCCATGGTTTGGAGTATGCTTGGCGTAATTATAGACTAAGCTATTCCTCCAGCCCTCGAGAACAGTTAAACAGCAGCCCAAACAGCTTAGGAATGGATTTAGGGGGTAAAACTGTATAATGTGGGTTTTGCTGTGGTTATTGTTTGCTTTTGTTTTTTGAAACAGTCTGAAAAAAAAATCAGAGCCAGGCGATGGTGACACATGCCTATAATCCCAGCACTCAGGAGACAGAGCAGGTGAATATCTGAGTTCAAGGCTAGTCTAGATTACAGAGAGAGTTCCAGGATAGCCAGAACTATATAGAGAGACCCTGACCCCAAGAAAACACAAAAGCAAAATATAACCAGTCTCACTATATGCCCCAAACTGGTCTTGAATTGTCACTCCCATGTGCTGGGACTCTAGCTGTCACAACAGTCTTTATAAAATTGAATGGGTTTTGGTACTGAGTGTGATAGTAGTAGAGCGATGGTTTAGTTTGGTTTATGAGACAGTCTTGCTTTGTAACCCAGGCAGTCTGTGTAGCCAAGGCTGGCCTCAGATTTGAAAATCTCCTACTGCAGCCTCCCAAATACTAAGAGCATAAGCAGACACTGCACCCTAGAGGCTAAAAGTGCTTTTTAAATGTCAAAGAAGGGGGCTGGAGAGATGGCTCAGCGGTTAAGAGCATTGCCTGCTCTTCCAAAGGTCCTGAGTTCAATTCCCAGCAACCACATGGTGGCTCACAACCATCTGTAATGAAGTCTGGTGCCCTCTTCTGGCCTGCAGGCATACACACAGACAGAATATTGTATACATAATAAATAAATATAAAAAAAATGTCAAAGAAGCCAGAGCGGACATCCATCTCAGGCAGGCAGGTTCGGGATCGAAGGGAGTGCTATGTTGGTACTGTCCTCTTTGAGGGGGAACCTGGTGATGGCTGCATAAATATATATCTTCATAAAATTGTATGTATGCCTCCCATGGTTTTGACAAAAGCATGATAGTTCAAAAAGTTTAAGAAAGAAAGCGTTGCCAGGCAGTGGTGGCACACACCTTTAATCCCAGCACTTGGGAGGCAGAGGCAGGTGGATCTCTGTAAATTCTAGGCTAACCTGGTCTACAAAGCGAGCTCCAGGACAGCTAGGGCTGTTACACAGAGAAACCCCTTGGAGTGGCATTTGTATTTTAAATATATAAAGCTTGCCTGAAGATCAGAGAATAAAACAGCCCCACTGGCCAGCTTTACAGACCAGGCAATGGTAACACACACCTTTAATCCCAGTAGCCACACTAGTTGCCATAGAAACCCGGCAGCGCATGCTTTTAATCCCAGCCTTAGAGAAGAATATAAAACAGGAAGAGGCAGCTCTCAGACTCTCATTCTGAGATTCCTGGAGGCAGGATCGCCTTTTTGGACTGAGGTAGAGATAAGAGCCAGTGGCTGGCTGTTTTGCTTTTTGGACCTTCAGGTTGAACCCCAATTTCTACCTCTGAGTTTTTATTAATAGTGCTTCAAACCCTGTCTTGAAAAAAATCAAAAAAAGGGGGGGCGGGGGAAAGAAGCTCTTCTCTTAGCTCCTATCTCGATACACCTGCATGCTCACCGCCTGCCTCTGCCTCGGTTTCCATGGGCAGCACACACATGCTCCTGGAAAGGGAAGCTGCTCCCCATTGGACCCTCCTACAGTTCTGAGCATCTGTATCAATTGAATCTGCACCCCCACCTCCCTCCAGCTACTCCGCATGCTCCCTCTCTGGCAGGGGTACCAACCTGAGCCCGTGTGCCCTAGGACAACCATGAATGTGGCCCAACACAACAGTTGTAAACTTACTTAAGATGTTATATTTTTGTTTCTCTTTACACTCGGTTGTACAGTTCTTAAGTGTGACTTCCATGGAGGACAAAGCTGTGTCATGGCATCAAAAGGTTAGACATGCCTGCAAGTGCTTAGCAGCTAACGGTTTGTCCAGACCTTCTACATACGAGCATACCCTCTAGTGAGGAATTCATGCCCCCCTTCATTGTTCTATCAGGGTCCCCAACAACCTCCACATGACTAAATCCAAGGCTATCCGTTCACCCTTCTCTGACCCTGGGAGGCAGCTGGCCACCCACTCCTCTCTGCTAGCCTGGTGTGTAGTGCAGTCCCATAATGCCAGCACTAAGTAGAGAGAGGCAGGAGGATCACAGTGGAATACAGCCTAGACTACAAAGAGACCCTACCTCAAAACAAAGCAGAAACCCTCTGTGGTTGACTTTGGGGAGGCCACCTAAACTGACCCCGACTGCCCAGGCTTAGTCCCTACCGCACACACTTTCCTGAACACCACTCCTCTGCCAACTTCCATCACAGTTACGATGCCATCACAACCTCCATGACACTCCAGTCCTGATATCCAGCCCAGGCCTCAGCAAACACTGGTCTTCTCTGTCTAAACAATGCCTGCCCAACAAGACCAATGGGGAGGTCAGACAATTACAAACCTGCTTCTCTGCCTTCTCCAGTTCAGGCAACTCCATCCTTTCTGGGGTGTCAAACAGCTGAGAGCTGCACAGCTGTACTGCCTGGTGGTCCATGCCCGTATCCTAGCAGCACATGCATTGGGAAGGATGGTGCCTGTGAGTGCTGGGTAGCCTGGTGGTTTGCAGTGTTGATGTTGTTGTATTTACTCTGACTCTTTAGGCTTTGGTGGGGGGCACGTCTCAGCTCCCCAATAAATCACACACTGAAGCTTATTCTTACTTATAATACCCGGCCTTAGCTTGGTTTGTTTCTAGCCAGCTTTTCTCAAATTATCCTGACTACCTTTTGCCTCTGGGCTTTTACCTTTCTCTTCTGTAATTCTTACTTTCACTCTTACTCCGTGGCTGGCTATGTTGCTGGGTGGCTGGCCCCTAGTGTCCTCCTTTCCTTGTTCCATCTTGCTACCTGAACTTTTTCTCCCAGATTTCTCCTTATATTTAATCCTCTCTGCCTGCCAGCCCCACCTATCCTTTCCCCCGCCTTGCTATTGGCTGCACGGCTCTTTATTAGATCATCAGGTGTTTTCGACAGGCCAAGAATCACAGCTTCCGAGTTAAACAAATGCAACATAAACAAAAGTCACCACCTTAAAATATTCCAACATTTTTCACTTTTTTCTAAAAAAAATGAAAGTTTTAATTTTAACATAGTAATACTGTATACAATAAGAACAATTATCAAGTAAAAATTACATTCACAGTGTACTTAATTCCAATTCATCTTTGTTACATTTGTGACCCCATTATCTATCCTATCTTAGTAAGCCCCAAATTTTTTACCTAAAGTACTTTAGGACATATTATTATTTAAGTAAACAAAAAGGGCATTGCAAAAGACTTCCAAAACCTCTAGAAACAACAGAGACATCTGACTACCTGGACAGTTACCCTACCTCTTTTGCAATGTTAGGGCATCCATCTTCAGCTTACAGGCCCATAGTATCCAGCAGACTGTTCAGTGAAGCAGGAAACTTGAAAGACTGTCCTACCTATACTGACAGTTTGTCACCACTTTCCACTGTGTCCTGCAGAATGTCTGGAATTTTCTTCTGGGAAGCAGGAACACTGAAGGACCATCTCACCCTGTTTTGGCAAAGTTCAGCAGTCACTTTCCTGTGGGTCCTGCATGTCCAGTTTATACAACATACGGTCAAACAGTTTGACAAGGCAAGAGCAGCTTCTTGCTCAAATGACTAGTCTTGCCACATTGAAAGCAAACTCCTTAAGAAGTTTCTTCGATGCCCATCATCTCTGAAATAAATTGGTGCTGCCAGGAGCAAATGTGTCTAATTATCACAAAAAGCCCTAAATTAACAAAACATTTTAAATTCCATATTCTGTAGGTCTTTGAAAGGTTTGGAGACCATCTATCTAAAACATCTGTATATGATCTGAAAAGCATATCTATAAATTTGATTGTAATAGGTGACTGCTGACCCATGTTTCCTGATTATCCTAAATAGTTCATATTAATAGTTAACAGTTTTTAGAAACTAGAATTTTACTTTACATTTTCAAATGAACTGCCTAGGTACAATCCCTTAAACAAGAGCAGAAACATATACAATATGTTGTAACAAAAATAACCTTAAATTGGTATCAACATCCAAAAATCCTTTAAACAAGAGTAGAAACATATAGACAGTGTGTTGTAACCAAAATTACCATAAATTTGTATCAATATACAAAAGTCCTTTAAACAAGAGTAGAAACATAGATATAGTGTGTTGTAACAAAATTGACCTTGAATTTGTAATCAATATGCCAAAATTCATGACAATGCAAGATATCTCAGATTCATAGTTGTCTTTTTATACTATATTCCTATATTACCCTAAATTCTAACAGATATCCATAACCCACAAAATAACCAAAGACCACCCACACACCTCCAAATTTTGGGAATGTGGACTCAGTCCTCTCCATACTGCTTCCTGCTGGCTGTGGGCAAAGATATCCCCAGTGGTTCCAAGAAAAAAATTGAGATAATGATCAAGTCCTGGGAAGACCTGTTAAAGCCTTTGTTGATAGGTATCACCTGTCAAGATGCAGGCGGTCTCCGTTGATCATACCAGATTCATATCAACCTGGGACGAACCCGCAGTCTCTTGTTTCCTGTAAAAAACAAAAGCAAAGCTGCTTCTCCAAAGCGGTTTTGATTTCCATTTGACAAATACATTTTTGTACTTTTTTAAAGTCAAGGCATTCCTAAACTATCTAGGCTGGTCTATTTCCACAGTCCCTCTTTCAATCACAGGCCCTTAGCAGCTGTCCTTTGCTTATCAGCAATCAAAAAATTCAGAAACAACACAATAGCATACAGGATCCGGGCTCCCTGTGTGTTTCTCATCTTTATGTGGCTTTATTCTTTTATTTTACTTTTACTGTCTCTTTAAAAAAGTTTTTTTAAAAAAAAACTTTCTATAACTATACACACTTTCTCCCTCTTCCCCCTTCGCCCTCCCCCCTCTCCCTCTCTCTCCCTCTCTCTCTTTCTCTCTTGATTTTTTGAGACAGGGTTTCCTCAGTAGCTATGGAGCCAGCCCTGGAACTCACTCTGTAGACCAAGCTGGCCTTGAACTCAGAGATCTGCCTGCCTCTATCTCCCAAGTGCTGGGATTAAAGGCATATGCCACCACCCAGCTTTTCTTATTTCTTAAGCTTACGCACATTGTAAAACACACTAGAACCTATTTGGAGGTTTCTTCCATCTGGACCTCATTTACTGCATATCTTTAGCCCATTCTGACTGCACGAGCAAACTTTAGACCGTTAAGCTACACCTGGATCCTCTGGGCAGCTCTCTTGGCTGGCTCTGCCCAGTTCTCTGTTTGTGAGGCCAAGCCTAAAACTTGTGTCCCGGTCAGAGGTTTGTCTCACCAGGAACTGCAGTCAACCTTTCTAAAGCTCTAGAATTGCCGAAGCTTGCTTGAACTGTGGCAGGCATTTTTTACTTCGTTTTTTGCTCCTACTTAGCCTACTGGCTGCTCAAAGGCTGACCAGCAGGGAGAAACTCTTAAAAAAAGCCATATACTTTTTTTTCCAGCTTTTTCAGGCCCTACATGAAATATGGGCCCATGTTGGTATGCCAAAATGTTGTGTGGTGTTTTACTCTTTTGGCTCTTTAGTCTTTTGATGCCACCTAGCTCCTAAATAAATCCACTAAGGCTTATTATTACTTACAAATGCATGGCTTTGCCTTAGCTTGTTTCTTGCCAACTTTTCTTAACTAATGATCCCAACCATGTTTTGCCACTGGGCTTTTATCTTTCTTTTCTGTATATCTCATTTTTACTCTTACCTGTGACTGGCTGTGTTGCTTAGTGTCCTCCTCTCCTTGTTCTCTTGCTCCCCAAACCTTTTCTCCCAAATTTCTCCTTATGTTAATCCTCTCTCCTGCCTCACTATTGGTCGTTCATCTCTTTATTAGGACCATCAGATGTTTTAGACAGGCACAGTTGCACAGCTTCACAGTGTTAAACAAATGCAACATAAACAAAAGTCACACACCAGAAAAAAATATTCTACAACATTTCAGGCTACCTTCTGTGGCTGTGGTCATCTATGATTGAGATCCTGTGTGACTATGCTCCCGTGTAACAGTGCACCTGTGTGATTATGGCCCTATGTGATTGAGGTCCTGTATGCTTGAGGTTCTGTGTGACTATGGTCTTCTATGACTGAGGTCCCATGTGACTGAGGTCCCGTGTGACTGTGGTCCTAAGTGACTGAGGTCCCGTGTGACTGTGGTCTCTTGTGACTGTGGTCCCGTGTGACTAAGGTCCTATATAACTGAGGTCCCATGTGACTGAGGTCCCGTGTCACTGAGGTCCTGTGTGACTGAGGTCCTATGTGACTGTGGTCTCGTGTGACTGTGGTCCCATATGACTGAGGCCCTGTGTGACTGTGGTCCTGTGTGACTGTGGTCCTGTGTGACTGAGGTCCTGTGTGACTGTGGTCTCATGTGACTGTGGTCCCATGTGACTGTGGGCCTGAGTGACCGAGGTCCTGTGTGACTGTGATCCTGCGTGACTAAAGTCCTGAGTGACTGTGGTCCCATGTGACTGAGGTCCTGAGTGACTGAGGTCCTGTGTGACTAAGGCCCTGTATAACTTGAGGTCCTGTGTGACTGAGGTCCTGGCTTCTTACAAAAATAAAAGCTAAAAAACATCTTTGATCCTTTCTTCCCTCAAATACCACATCCACCCCTAGAGAAAACCCTCCCCTCTGTATTCAGCCTGGCCCCACAACCCAGCCCCTCCTCACTCCTCGTCCCCCCGTACTACATGCAGTAACTCCTAACTGGTCTCAGAGTCTCACCCTCAACCCCTGAATCTGACTGCACCAGCATCTAGAGGAACTTGCTGTAGAGACACCTGAGCATATCCTTGGTTGTTTGGATTTTTAGTGCTAGGACTGGAACCCATGACCTCACACACACTAGGAAAGCCCTCCACCGCGGAGATGCACCCCTAGCCCCTCTGTTCTTGCCTTAGACTACTTACTAACCTCCTCCAAGCCGACTTCAAGCTTCTACGACTTTCCCTCCACTGGGGCACTGGAATCATACCGGCCACGGAAAGGGTCATGATGGCAAGGCTGGGGAACTTAGCAGGACCTCTTCTTTCTGGGTCTGGACCACTCCAGGCTTCTGCAGATCCTCTGGTAGAACCAGAAGTTACGATTGCTTCAACTGCTGAGGCCAGGAGGCGACAGAGCCTGGAGTTAAGACTGAGATGCTAAGATCTGCCCTACCACTAGGCTCTCTCCCATAGGCAACATAAAGGCCCCTGAAGCTGCAACATGGGACTGTCAGCACGTGTGACCCGAGATCCAGGTGGACCCGCAGTCTCAGGTTGGAGGGACCTTGGGCTTTTGACTCTGGGTGACCATCCAAAGATTGAAAAAATTCCTGGCTGCAGTGTAGGAGGTTGAACTAAAGGTGTGGACTTTTCCTCCAAAGTGCTGACATTTTTGTTGGTCAGAAAAGCAGCAAGATCCTGTTTGTCTTTTAAAACGCCTTCAAGTCAGGCAATGGTGGCGCACGCTTTTAATCCCAGCACTTGGGAGGCAGAGGCAGGTGGATCTCAGTGAGTTCAAGTCCAGCCTGGTCTGCAAAGTGGGTTCCAGGGCTACACAGAGAAACACTGTCTCAAAAAAAAAGCCTTCCTAGGACAGCCTAAAAGAAGGCAGTGTGTTCTAGAAGAGAGCAGGGTAGAGTCGAGTGAGTATTTTTAGGGGTTAGGCTTGGTAAGGTGTGAGCATTAATTAATCTGTCTAGTCTCTTTTAGAGTAGCTCCCTTTTCTTACGCCAGGTGGAGCCATCGCACTGACAGCAGAGGCGCATCTCTGTAGGAGGGAGATGCTCCTCTTTGACAGGTGAAGTCATCGCTTTGAGGTCTGGCTCAGCCCTCAGATCGACTAAAATCACCTGGAACTTTGCGAACCTACTATTGAGCCCCGGATACAGGACTTGATGGGCCTCTGCACCCGCAGCTCCAGCTTCCCTAATGGTTCCGGTTACAAACGTTTAGACTTCTGGACCAGGAGAGAGACCGGTAAGAGCTAGACCATGGGGCAGAAGGATAGGGTTGTAATTTTAGAGGTCAGGCTCAGGAAGAGGCGAGCACAGAAACCAATAGCCCTATGAGTGGAACAAAACGCTAAGCGGGTCCCAAGCTGTGAAGAAAGGGCGATACCCGGTGAAACTACCGAGTCAGGGCCTGGGGTGCCTATTCGGGTCCCTGCTGGCCTCAGAACACTGGACGCCAGGTGGAGAAGACCAAATCTACACTGTAAAGGCGCCCAGCAAGATTAGAAGGGGAGCGAGTGTGCACAACTACAACAGGTGACTTAGGCAGGAGGCGGATTAGAGTGGGGGGAATTCAATTTCGTCCTCTTTCCGGGGGACTAAGCTTCATGGATGTGTCGGGATCCTGGGAAAGCTTCGAGAAGAGGGAAAGGAGAGGCCCGGGAACAGGTCCCTGAGGATCGAGGATGCCCTGAGCAGGAAAGAGAAGGGGCTTCCCGTGGCCTTGTGCCCTCCTTATACCTGTGTGGTGTGCAGGAGTCAGGGCCTCAAAGATGGGCATCACCTGGGAGGGGAAAAATAAATGCATCAAAGGGACAAACTCCACTGTCCATGAGGGCAGTGGCAGAGGAAGTGGCTCACTGAAGGCTGGAGAAGGGGACCAGACCCATGCTGGTGAATCAGCAGGGAGTGAATGAGCCAGACCTGATCTCTCTACTTCTCTCTCCAACAGAAGATTTATGGAACAGCATATCAAACCTGGTGTGAGGAATTTTTGCCTTAAAGCATCTCTACCTGGGGCTGGACAGATGGCTTTGCAGTTAAGAGCCCTTGCCTGTTCTACCAGAGGACCCAGGTTCAATTCCCAACACCCACAATGGCAGCTCCCAACCGACTCTAACTCCAGGTCCGGGGAATCTGATGCCCTCTTCTGGCTTCCGTGAACACCGCTTGCACATGGTACACAGACATGTTGCACATGAAGGCAAAACACCATCAAATAAAAATACACATAACAGGAAAATAAAGGCACTTTACCCGAATTTTACAAGAGAAGAGGCAGGTTGCTTAACTGTCCTTTACTAACCCGGAGTAGCATCCATGTCCACAAACAGCTGGGATGGCCCTTACCACATGTTGCTTTCAACATTTATCACAGGTGATAAGTGACTTTCAACTTAGCTGTTTTCAGCCCACACACAGCCCACACCACACACATCCCACATGCACACATAACACACACACACACACACACACCCCACATATGCACACACATCTAACACAAACATTATTCTGGATTAGGGACATGAAAGGGTCGTGATGAAGAAATAGGACAGCTGTTTAAAATCGTGACTATAATCCCTCTTAGCTTGTCAAATGTTGACTACTTGGGGAACCCAAAGCATAAGATTGATTACTTTGTTTTCTTAAAGGCAAGTTAAATTTAAACGAGCTGCTGAGAACACCATATGTAAACAGATTGAATACATAGTTTTAAATGATCTCAAAGCATATAATTAACCTGGTTACAAGCTTGGGTAAAAGTTCAATGTTAAAGGCAGGTTCCAAGAGGCATTTACCAGAAGTCATTTCTACACAGTTCCTGATATTTTCCTAATAAATATTTTACAGCTTTGATTCCCATCTGGAAACTACTCTTTAGTCCTTCCGAAAATGTCCTCAGAGCCTCTGCTCAGGCCACATGCTAAAGGTTTTGAGTTGGAGCATTACCCTCAAGTTTAGTGTCATGTACTTTCTGTTACCCACCGGTATTTCTTTCTTGATGCCAATGTTAATTTGAAATATGCTTTTTAGCTTTAATTACATGGGTGCCATGCTACCAACTCTTTGGGTGGGGTTTGTTGAGTAGTCTGTGATGAATCTTTGTGTTTCACGTGACTTACAAATCATATTTCTATTTGTAAATCATACTTAAATTTTTAATATACTCACTTAGCAAAATTAAATTTTAACCAGGATTACTTCCTGTCGCACGATACAAAGATTTAAGAGGAACTTAACTCCAGACCCCGTGGTCATCTCCCACACTTACACACTAGCGTTTTCCCTTCGCTTTACACCTCCCCAGTCCATTGCTGTCGTTTGTATCACACCTCTTATTGTTCACAAGATGACTGTTTGGACTTACCGGCATGCTTGCTCATTTCTGCCCATCTCACTCACTTTTCCTTTCTGAACTTAACTGGCTTCTCTATCTTGAGTCTACCCTTCTGTGTTCTCAGGGAGACCCTTGGAGGAGCCAACTCTCAGCCATCATTCCTTATGAGACGATATTTTCACTTTATCCTTACCCCTGGGCAGTAGTTTAGGATGACGTTAAGCTGGGTCACTTCGAAGTTTAAACCTAGGCACTCTGAAGGCATACCTGCCCTTCTCCATCTCTGTCTCCCAGAACAGCCTCTAACTCTTCTTTATTTGCTTGTCACTTGTCTGTCTGTCTGAGACAGAGGCTCAGGTAACAAGGCTGACCTCAAACTCCTTGACCTTGAACTCCTGTTCCTCCTGCCTCAGCCTACCAGTTGCTGAGGTGACAGTGTGCACTGCCACACCCAGTCTGGCCTTCGACTCCTGATTCTCTTGCCTCATTTCAGGCGCTGACCTGACAAGCACGCACCACCTCCTTGGAATGTAGTCTTCTATTTGCTTGAATCAAGTCGCTGTCCTCTGCGTGTGGCTTTCTGTCCCCCAACCTCCTACCCTGTTCTGGTCAGCTTTCCTTTTGTCTTTAACATTCTGAAGGGCATCCCATGCTCAGTGCCTTGGTGTGTCCTCCGCGGGTCTACAAGTCAGGGGCTGGTCTTTGGTGTGATGGTGTTGTCTAGAGCTTTGAAGTTCAGGACCTGTGGAAGACCACGAGGCCAACACAGAGGTACTATTCTGAGAGGCTCCTGTTCATCACAGGACTTGGTGCTCCAGAGACAGTGAGTGGTTGAGCCAGGTTAGCTGCTAAATTCTCCCTGCTTCCTGTCTCACCCGTGACCTCTTCATGTACTGCCACTGCCGTGACACCGTCTGCCATGAGCCCTTTGCCAGAACCCAGCAGAATGTAGAATATAACAGCTATCCCTTGAGCCTCCAGAACAGCGAACTAAGCAAATCCCTTCTCTTTAAATATCACTCAACCTTGGGTATTTTGTTATAGCTACACAGACTGGACTACCTCATCTCTGTAACCCACTGAGTATCCACATAGGAACCACTTTTAAAAACCACTTGACTATAACTTCCATTTTCTCATCTTAAAATTTCGATAAAAATTAGAATCTTTTTCTATCCTCTATGCTTCTTGTTGATGTTATTCAATTTCTTATTTTTCATCTCTCTCTATGGGATCTAATTCACAAATGTTCTCTTCTCTTTTGGGGGGAGGAAGAGACAGAGTGGGGCTTGAGACAGGGTCTCACTCTGGAACCTTAGTTGGCCTAGAATGTGCTATGTTGAGCAGGCTGGCCTGGAACTCACAGAGATCTGCCTCCCACATGTTGGTATTACAGGTTTGTACTGCCATGCTTGACTTTAAAAATACTATATTAATCAGCTATTTAATCATATGTTGAAGTTCTAATTTCAATGGCATAATATTTTGGTTTCACTATTTTTATTCTCTTGGTTTGTTTTCTAATTTTCCTGGTTTTGTTTTTGTTCTTGAGAGAGCCTTATATATCCAAGGCTGGCCTCAAAGTTGATATATAACCAAATGACCTTATACTCCTGATCCACTGTCTCCAGCTCCTAGGTGCTAAGATTACAGGCATGGGCCACTCTCTTGGGTTTATCTGGTGCTGTTGCAAGGTAATTCCACCAGAGAACACACGGATACTCTCAAAGCCAATTAGGAAGTCTGCATTGCCAGCCAGCAGCTAGGGAAGCTTGGCCAAATCAAGCAGCCTCAAGCCCTACTGTTTCTGCCTTTTATGTACAAAACCATATCCTGGTCGGCTCGCTTCAGTCAGCAAAAGCAGTTCGTGAGAAGCAAAACTACAGAAGCCGAAAATCTTGGCTAGTGTATTTAGGGACTTTCCCAGATCCTGGAGCTATGGACTACTCTTTGATGGGTTTGGTCTGTTTCCATCTGGCTGATGTTGGGGCCTACATGTTGGGATCTAAGGTAAGAATGGTACCTCTAACATGTGCTAAGGTCTCAGGGCCTGCTGCATTCCCTGCTGGTTCAGTGGGCTTGAATCAAATCATGAACTCATCTGTGACAAGGAATTATATTGTCCTCGCAACACTAATAATTTAACAGAATTTATTTTTATATAATTAAGTACACAATTGGGAAAGCGGGGCCTATAGTGAAGGCTAGGAGCAGAAGGATTGTTGGCCCCATCATGGCTGAAGCAGAGTAGTTAACCAGGGGGACGAAAACAAGGATTGGTACCAGTTATCAGATTTTTTATGCCCCCCTTGAGGTTATTTTTGGCTAAACTTTCTCTCATTATCCCTGACTGGTTGTCACAGAAGAAACAAGTTTCTCCTGGTGCCATACAGAGACCTCCTTGTTTCCTGAAGAGGTCCGGAACTCTTCAATTCTGAAGCACAACCTCTGCTACAGAGTATACCTGCTGGGCCTCCAGATGGAAGTAGAAATTTTTAGATGACATAGGTTAATGTTTACTTGAGCACTGAGGTTTTTTTTTTTTTTTGAAGCTTTTAATCTCCCATAATTGGGACTGAAGTCACAACTGTAGCAGAGCCCACAGTACCCTGTCCCCACAGCTTGAGACTAGGGACAGCTGGCCTCACCCAGGAAAGCCCAGAATCTAGACTGAGATGTGCCCTGTCCATTTTCTCTCTGATAGAGGAGCACGCATGGTATAACACGCATGAGGATGCGAATGAGCGGGTTCATTCTGAGTGTGAACAACTCAGAAGATGGACATTTGGTCAAGCCAGTAGTACAAGCAAGCCAGGTAGTCTCTGGGGTCTGGAAATACACCTGAATGCGTTCCTGCGGTTAGCATGCTGTGTATGGCTACAGGAATCTGCATAGGGGGACTCTCTAGGGAGTATCTAGATGACATTAAGCAAGCACCCTACCCTTGGAGGTCTCCCAGGATGATCTGAGGTTGGTCTCATTTACAGCTGTAGGTTAGGGTTGGAAGTGAAGCTTATTGTTTGGAGTCGGCACAGCTAGCAGTGCTGACCAGTGTTGGGCCAAGAACGGTTTAGGAACTGAGAGACTCCTCCCAGCTTCCTGAACACCAAGGGATTGGTTTCTGCTGCTTCCTTGACTTTTATCTCCTTAGTTGTCAAAAGAATTCTTGGAAAAATTGGATTTGGGGGGGCTTTCCACCTTTAGGGCGCTCATATTCTGGAAGTGCCAGATAACCCTACACAAGAGGGGAAGGTAAATAATAAATAAACTGTCTGGGTCTGGACCTTCCATAGGTAACTTGACTCTTCAGGTTTTGTCAGTTTCCCAGTAATGATTTCCGATTTCCTGCTAGGTTCTAACCTTTGTAGATATGGGATTGCATTGCATTTGCATAGCAAAATAACAGGCATATTGTGATGATTTTCTTTAGGACTAGGAAGGGTTGGTGTGCCTCCAGGAGGGATGGGTTTTGCCACCCCACTGAGTACAATGGTATTTTTCCAGCTCTTGGCAGTTCAGGGGGCTGTCAGCAGGTCAGATACAGTATTAGGTAGATAAGAGTTTTGTCATTAGTAGATCCACTGGCCTGGTCTGTCACCTGTGTACCTGTCCCTTTAAGAGACAAGCCCCGCCCTCTGCCAACCCCTCCCCTTCTGCCTCCAGTTTGCAAGCTCTCTCTCTCTCTCTCTCTCTCTCTCTCCCCAGGCGGTAACTTCTGTTCTCCCTCTCTATCCCCCCCACCTCTCTCTTTTCTTCCCCCTTCTCCCCTTCCCCCTTTCCTTTTCCCTCCATAACCCACTAAATAAACTAACTTTCTCTGCACGGCATGCCCATCGGTCTCTCACCGCTGCCGCTCCTCGTGGGACCGGTTGCCCCACCGACCCCCACCTGCCTGGGACCCACAGAGGCCTCGGCAGTGGGACTGGCCCCCTCGTGGCCCGCTGCTGCCCCTCAGGGAACAACACAGCTTTTAGCTAAACCCTTACACCCACAATCCCAGGAGCATTCTCGTTTGTGGCCTCTGGGTGTAATATTTTACAGAGTCCACCTGGAAGGTAGGATGAGTCTCAGTGGATAGATTAACTCTAAGTTCCCCCAATTTCTGTTTTAAATTTTCATACCCAGGGTCTTGGCTTATGGGGTTTATGGGCCTTTTCTATGTGGAGACAAAGAAGGCAAAATAGAGCAACCATAGTCATAGGGCCCGTGTCAGTCTCAGCCTTAGAAGATCAGAGGACCTGATGGGGACCCATCTGTCTTGGTTTTCTGTAGCCTCCTTTAGCTGGACATGGTGGGTTCATGGGATGACACTGCTGTAGGGGTGCTGAGGACCACAGGCTATGAGCTTTTCCACAATGGCTCCAGGCTCCGGGTCAGGATTCTCTTTACCCACACAGGGTTGCGAGACTGGAACTTGTGGGCAAGCTCATACATGGATAAGGGCATGGAGCCTTGGATCGGCTGATGAATAGCCCTCCGGGCTTGTTGCAGGGCCTGTAAGGACTTGAGGGAACAGTTAGTAATTTCTGCCTCATGAACATATTTTAGCTTGTGGCAGGGGCAGGGAGGGGCGCCCAAACATAATTTCAAATGGGGTGAAACCCTCACAACATGGAGTAAAGCTGGCCCTAAAAGTGTAAATGTTAGGAGGTTGGCCTAAGTTCTGTTGGCCTTAAAGACACGTTTAGTTAATTTTTTAAGGTCTTATATATCTTTTTTATGTCCTGAGCTCTTCTACCTATGGAAGAACAGTGTAGTTTTCAACGAGTATTTAGGACCTTTGTCAAACTTTGGGAAACTGGCCAAAGGCCAGGTCATTGACAGACGCCAGGGAGAGAGGTGACTCAAATCTTGGAATTAACTCTTGGAGGACTTTCTTGGTATTACTCAGGCTGTCTCTGGATGGGCTAGGCTTCTGTAAAGCACAATGTCCGTCTTACACTCTACTGTGCTATGCCTGTAGCACCCATGCCCCCACAAGACAGTATGCAAGCCAGGAACTAAGTTGGAGACTTAAACACACACACACACAGAGACACACACACACAGACACAGACACAGAGACACACACACACAGACACAGACACGGACATGGGTCATCCTTGATACAAGAATGCCAAGTTTATTGTGCTCAAGGGAAGCTTATATAGGGCTCTGGCCACACCCCAGCTTTCGGGATCTTTCAGCTGTAGGTCTTAGCAGAACCCACTCCAGTGGTACACACCTTTAATCCCAGCATTCAGGAGGCAGAGGCAGGCGGATCTCTGTGAGTTCGAGGCCAGCTTGGTCTACAAGAGCTAGTTCCAGGACAGGCTCCAAAGCTACAGAGAAACCCTGTCTCAAAGAAAAAAAAAACCCACTCCGCCATCAGGGTCTCATGCTCAGAGCAGCTGCAGGCTGTTCAGAGCAGGTGAAAAGAAGTTGTTTACAAGAAATTCAGGGTCTGGGGATCCACAGCCCCCAACAGCTCCCAACAGGCTTCCACCCATCCAGAGATGATCTCTATGAAAATTAACTGTAGTAGGAGAGTTGCTTGTTTGTTTCTGGCTGCTCAGCCCCGAAATAACCACACAGAAACTGTATTAATCAAATCATTGCTTGGCCCATTAGCTCTAGCTTCTTATTGGCTAACTCTTACATCTTAATTTAACCCATTTCTATTAATCTGTGTATTGCCATGAGGTTGTGGCTTACTGGGTAAAGCTCCTGCATCTGTCTCAATAGGGGCTACATGGCTTCTCCCTGACTCCGCCTTCTTTCTCCCAGCAATCAGTTGTTTTCCCCCATCTAGCTCTGTTCTATCCAGCTCTGTTATAGGCTGGGAGAAATTAGCCAATAGTATTCACAGCATACAGAGGGGAATCCCATAACAACTAACAAATGCTTACACCCGAGAAAAGTGGGTTTTATTTCTGTAGAGTGCACTTCTCACTGTTTTCTCAGGTGCAGGTTCCTGAGGGCTTTTTTTTTCCCTTGGGGTTTACATGTGTGCAAGTAGCACATCTGGACACAATGTCTTTGGTGAGATTGGGGAATGTAACATCTGGGCCTGAGAAACTCAGCAGTTTGGATGTCCCCAGGTGGGTGGTCTAATAGTTTGGGGACTATTCATCTTCTAGACGTAGCAGGGAATATGAATTTCCCATCTGGCAAGAGCCACCCATTTGTGTCTTGCTTGACATCTTCCATTTTGTCCACTGGTTTCTCTCTTGTAGTTTTGGCATTGGAGCAGTTCAGGTTTGGGCAAGGTAACCAAGATCTGGAGAGGCCCCACAGTTCTGGGACTGCCTTCTTGGGTGGCCAAGTCTGCTGCCCTCCTCTCTTGGGCCTCAGGGAAAACCCCTTTTGATGCCCTTTGAATGGACAATGGCAGCCATATGGCCCCTAGTTGGGCAGGATTTATGTTTTACTTTTAATTTTCTTTTCAGCTGAGGTGAGGAGAGGGCCCTGTGTATATGGACTGTGGCAAATGCACACTGACTGTGTACACAGCAATGGCTTTGTCCTTCCCCCAGCGAGGCACCTGACTTAACACCGGGAGGTCAGCCCTTCATGCTGACATACCTTGGCTGAAAGACTAGGACCACACTGTCCTGTCCAAGGTGATAACTATGGCCCCAGCATACCTAATTCCATTCCTATCAGTATACAGTGCCTCTTCTGCTTCTTGTAGCCAGACATCTGTTAGATCAGGTCTGATAGGTTGGATCTCAGCAGTCACCTCAGGCAATCATGGAGAGACTCTGTTGGGTTATCTTCTGGCGGCAGGCTGGCTGGGTTCATGACTGAAGTTTTACAAAATCACATACAGAAACAGTTTAGGATAAGTGTTTGATAATGGATTATTTGAGCATTGAACGTTCGCCTCCCTGGGATCCCCCTCAGGAGGGCCTCTACAGACAGCAGGGTGGCTAGGAACAGTTTTCTGACCCATAATCCATTTGTCAGCCTTTTGTTGTTGTTGTTGTTGTTGTTTCAAGACAGGATTTGACTGTAGCTTTGGTGCCTGTCCTGGAACTAGCTCTTGTAGACCAGGCTGGGGTTAAAGGTGTGCGCCACCACCGCCTGGCTTTGTCAGCTTTTATTATTATTATTCATAACATGGCTATAGTAGCAACTGCCCAAAAATAAGCTAGCCAACCATGAGAAAGAGGATTTGGTCTTTTGGGTTGATATACCAGTGACCTGTTCCAGTGTTCCAGTGTCTGGGTAAAGACCCAGTTGTGATACTGCAGACCTCACTCATGCATACAAGTAGAGACAGCTGGGAGGGCTGGGGCTGGGGCAGAGATGGAGGCCTTCTTCAAGGCCTCTAAGCTATCTGGAGTCAGTCCCCTGTAGTCCCCTGTGGTCCCCTGTAGTGGCTGGGTGCTGTCAGTACTAGTATGTAATGTCTTAGCCAGCTCCGGAAACCCACGTGTGCACAAGCAGCTATACCCGACTGCCTCCAGGAATTCTGTGTCTTTGTCTTGGACATGGAGATCCATACGACAGCTGAGATTTGGCTCTGGAAAAGCATTCACTTGCCTTCTTCCAAGTTGTGCCCTAGGAAGATGACACAGGATACACAGAGTTGGGCCTTCTTGGCTGAGACCTGTTATCCTAGACCCTGGATTGTCCCTAGCAAACCCTCAGTGGCCTTCTTACATTCCTCCTCGGTTTCTGAAGCTATGGGAGGTTTTCTACATCCTGTAACAGGGTGCTTTCTGGATACTTTTGTCAGAAAATCAGGAGGTCAACCCCCAAGGCTTCATCAAGGAGTGTGGGAGGGTTTTTGAACCCTTGTGGCAACTTAGTCCAAGTCAGGGGGTCTTTAAATCCTTGCTCAAGATTCTCCATTCAAAGGCAAAAATGGGTTGACTTATTGGTGTCAATGGGAGGCAAAAGAAGGCATCTTGCAAATCCAGAACTGTATATACTTGTTTTTCTGGTGACAGGAGAATCAAGGGGGTGTAGAAGTTAGGCACTGTGGGACAAATAATATCAACCCTTTTGTTGACCTCTTTGAGATCCTGTATCGGTTGGTAGCCCTGGGTGCCCAATTTTTGGACCAGGAACAGGGATTGCTCCATGGGGAATTGGCAAGGGATGAGGATCCCTGCCTCTGGGAGCCTGTTAATGGGCTAAGCAATCTCTGCTTGGTTTCCTGGCTCACAGGATACTGTTTGAGATACTGGGATAGCAGTACTTAGTAACTGGCTGGCAGCGGGGGCTCAGTGAGTGGCCAATCCTGGTGCGTTAGTCTCAGCCACCATTGCAAATCCTGCAGGTAGCCAGAAGTCTGAGTGCCATTTCCAGGTACTGGACTTAGTAGGAAGAATACAAGTCACATGTCACAGTGGGTTATAGAAGGGAAGGGAAGGGGAGAAGGGAGAAGAGCAGAGAGAGGGGCAGAGAGAGAGAGAAAGAAACATAAGGGGGAAGGGGAGAAGTGGGGAGAGACAGAAGCTGCCACTATGAAAGGGAGACAAAGGAAGGGACTCAGGCTGGAAGCTGAAGGTCAGCTTGCCTTGGTGGACAGACAGGGAGAGAGTGGGTGTGGCTAAAGGGACAGAGCAGACCATTATACCTTGTTTTGTTTTTAATCAGAAAAGAACATGAATGTTTTCCCATGCATTTTTAGGCAGGCCCATAGAGGTAACCATACCAAATTCTCTCAAATATAATTTCTTTCATTTTCTTCAAGGTATAAAGACGAAAATTATCACCTTAATTAAAATAAAATGCCTTGATCCTCACCATACTTTCTCTGTTTTATTTTCTCATCACAATTATCAGCATCTGATACTAATCAGAGTTCTTAAGGTTTCTGGTTTGTTTAGTTCTGAGGTTTTTTTAACTACTGTATCCGTGATGACTAACACATCCCTTATATTTTATTTAGACACTTTTGCACCCTTTCCATAGGAGACTGGGTTACTGTCTTTGTTTTACCAGCTCTTCTCTGGAGCCTACAATAGTGGAGGGAGAAGGCCATGTTCATAGCCGGCAAAGTGATTTCTAAGGCCCGGAGTTCTGTCTGTGAATTCTTTGAGCTTTTATACCCCTGTGAGAGTGCATGCTCATTGTCAACTGGACAGAACCTAGACTCCTCTGGGAGACGGGGGCAGAGGGTCCTAGCAGAGGCCACTAGTATAATGATTGTTCTGTCTCTTTAAGAGACAAGCCACACCCACTCTCTCCCCTATCAGCTGAGACAGGCTGATCTTCAGCTTCCAGGCTGAGTTCTCTCTTTTTTTCGCCTCCCTCTCGGAGAGGAAGCAGCAGCTTCCGTCTCTCCCTTCTCTCTCTCTCTCTCTCTCTCTCTCTCTCTCTCTCTCTCTCTCTCTCTTTCTCTCTCTCTTTCTCTCTCCTCTCCCCTCCCCCCTCTCCCTCTCTGCTCTTCTCCCCTTCTCCCCTCCCTTCCATAACCACTAAATAAATATCCAACCTCACTCTGCATGGCATGCCTATCCATGTCTCTGTCTTTTGCTGCGGCTGCGAGTCTCCCTGCCTTGGACCAGCCACTGCTGGGGACCTGCAGTCATCCCTGCCTGGGACTGGCTGCTCTCAGGGCCTGCTGCCTGCCGCCGCCCGGGATCCTGCAACATTTTTAATAATCCATTACAACTAGGTCTCTAGTTTCAATGCACAGAGACTGGGGGGGGGTGAGGCAAGGAGGGGAGCACTGCACAGACCACCACTGTCAGCCGGAGCAGGAAGGGGCCAGTGCAGTGCGGGAATCCTAACAATCTCTCCAGTCTCGAAGAGCTGGGGCTGGAGAAATAGCTCAAGGTTCCTAGCATCTCTGTCAGGTGAGTGCCAGGGATCCAACTCCCTCTTCTGTACTCATGAACACAGACACACACACACACACACACACACACACACACACACACACACATGCACTGAAAACTATAAAAGCAAATAATTTTTTGAAAAGCTCTAATATTCTCTTGCAGGCCGGTTTCCCATCACGGCATGCCTTGAATAAGAATTCCAAAGGCCCTTGTTATCCATCAGCTTAGTGGGACCCTTTTCCTCTAACCAGACTGTGCTTAGGCGAGAACTCAAGTGAGGGTCTTTGACCTCTGTCATATCCCTCTGGATTTGACAGTAGGAAGCTAGCACCAGCAGTAGGAAGCAGCAGGCAGCGCCCTCTAGAGGTGTCAACAGGCCTTGCATAGTGGGATCCCTACTTCTGTGTTACTGCTCAAGTGCAAGACTAGAGTGGGATTCCTTCACCCTTGGCAGAAGCAGGCAGTGCAGGATTTCTTGGCCTTGGACTGGCCACTGTTACAGCTCCTGGTCCTTGAGAGGCTGAGGCCCTTTGCCCTGCAGGTCTCCTTCCTCAGGATTGTTGGCCACTGGTCCACGAGGGTGGAGGGAAGAGAAGCTGGGAACAGCAGCTGCGGATGCAATGGAGATAACCCTCCAGGAGATGACTTCAGTGAGACAACTAGACTTTATTCCACAGTACATATATATGTATCTGGTTTGGGGATGATAACTGGGAAAGCACCTAATTTGCATTAAATAGCAAGTGTCTATTATAAAGCTTCGTATGTGGCAGCAGGGTCCTATAGCAAAGCTCCTAGTACGAGTCTTCTAGTAGGGAACTATGCCAAGGGTCACGCTAGTGATAAATCAGGCATCCAGGCCTAGAGACAGTCTTCAGATAAGGGCAGTTAGAGAGCAGGAAGTCCTGGCTTGGGAGGGAGTCTCTTCTGTTGTGCAGCTTGGACAAGGCTGCCAGGCCACTAGACAGTAATCTCTGACCAACATGACCAACAGGGCCTCCCCACATTGCCCTGAAGCTTTGAGAGTTCTCTGAAAGTCTTCCAGTGACCAGGGCCTACAGTTTCTCTTTTCTGGCTCTTTAGATCCATCCATCAATCTATCTTCAGCCTCAGTTCTGGATCCTTTCTTTGCCACCCCCGTGTTCCTGCCCCAGCCATTCTCTTGAACCATTCAGCTACCTCTCCTTCAGCTTTCAAGCAGTGGTCTGCCTTGCTGCTCTTGCGGCTTAGCTAGCCAACTGCTCGGCTGTTTCTGCTTCTGCTGTTTCATGGCCACCTGTGCATTGGGCCACGCTGTTCATTCCTTCCAGTTACTGTCTCAATCCACACTTCTGCAAGTGGGCAAGAAAGGACCACTCAAGAGAAGGCCTTTATTTTAGCCCTAAAGTCACAACACACAGAGGTGGCCACGGCTTCTCGGCCACCTTCACAGTTTGCCTGAGAAAGTCTCTTGACTCACAGGGAACAAACACAGCTTGACGTGACTCACACACTAAGCAAGAAACCAGCAGGCAGAGGGGAAGAATGGATTTTGTGGACGGGCTGGAGAGAAGTAAAACAGAAAAACTGGCTGCCTCTTGAGTTGGTTTGTTTACGTGACAAATGCTTTTTGAATTTGTGACACGTGCAAATGACCCTTCAGCCACAAACTGACCCTCTTCTTCATATGGACTCAGTTTCCTACTGCACTTGCCTCAGCCCCGCCTCCTCTCCTCTGTGGGCCTCTTCTGACTCGGAAGTGTAGGAAAACATGTGGATTCAATCAATCATGTTGTCTGTAAATCTAGCTAGCTAGGCATCTGTCTGGCTCACTTATAGCTGTGTAACAAAGCACACCAAAACTTGGTAGCTTAAAAACAATAGTCCTTTTGTCACTTGTGGTTCTGTGGGTCAACGATCTGGGTGGGGCTCAGTAGGCACAGGTTGTCCTACATGTGAGCTCATCTAGATTATTGGCTCAATAAGACCTGCTGGATCCAACAGGCCTCCCTCCCTATGTGGGCCCCATAATGCCTGTTGTCTACCCATTACACCTCAGCTTTCCAGTGGAAGAGGAAAGATGATTCCAACCTTGTATGTGTGTTATGTATATATACATGTATGTGTGTGTCGTATATATGTATATCTATGTGTGTACATGTATGTGTGTTATATGTATGTGTATATGTGTATGGTGTGTATATGTGTGTATGTTGAAGGAGCAGAACAAACTCTACTTTGAGAAAGAGCTCTATTTTAGACAGGACCTAACTAAGGGGGGGGGTGGTGAGTGCAGCCTAGCAAAAGTCATAACATTCCGAAGAAACTGTACCAGCCTTGGTCAAGGTGACCCCACCAGGGTGTCCAAGCAACATCTGCTCGCTTCAAACGTCCCTGTAGGTATCTGATTAGCTGCTGTTTTGACTTTTTTATCTGCTGACAGTCACTGTTTTGAAATTCCCCTATATCCCAACCAACGAATTCAAAAATTGTCTACTTTCACCTAATCCCGAAACGCCAAGGCCTGTGCCACCCTGCTTGCAGTTTCCCTTGAAAATCCCCTTACCCTGAAGCCTCGGGGTCGTTCTCCCACACCCGGTGTATCAGAGTCACGGATTATAGTCCAAATTAGCTAACTTGTGATCAATAACCCCCAGTGTGTTAGCATCGGATGCCGGCTCTATGGTGGTCTTGTTTGGGGGTCCTGTGATGGACACGGGCACAACAATGTGTGTATATGTATGTGAGTGTATGCATGTGTGTATGTATGTATATTTATTTCCATGGGAGATAAAGCCCAGACTTTGGGCCTACCAAGCACATGCTCTGAGTTATGTCTGCAGCCTGGGACCTCATTAGAACACTGCCAGGTCACTAGGATTGGTTTAGGACATTCTTTCTTTTCTCATTGAGTGCTTATAAAGCTTTTAGATAGTGGTTGCCTGTGCAGTGATATTTTGTTTGTGATCTAACAAATAAAGTTTGCCTGAAGATCAAAGTGCAGAACTAAGCCACTAGTTAGTCATAGAAGCCAGGCAGTGGTGGCACACACCTTTAATCCTAGAACTGGGGAAGCAGAGGCAGACAATCTCTGTGAGTCAAGGTCACCCTGGGCTACACTATATTGATCCAGTCTCAAAGAGAAGAACAGAGCCAGGTGGTGGTAGTTCACACCTTTAATCCCAGTACATGGGAGTCACAGGCCTTTAATCCCAGCACTAAGGAGGTGGAGACAGGAAGGGAGTCTGAGATGCAGTCTGAGGATTCATAGATACAGGATCGCCCCTTCAGTCTGAGGATTTGGTAGAGGTAAAGGTCTCTCTAGTGGCTGCTTCTCTGATCTTCAACATTAACCCCTATATCTGACTCTGGGTTTTTATTATTGAGAACAATTAGAATGCGTGCTGCATGCCTGGGCCCTTCAAGCAACTCATTTGCTAACAAGGTGCGGGGCTTTGTATCAACATCAGGGTCCTCTTTGTCTGCAAAGTCATCCTTAAGAAAATGAATGGGTATTGTTTTTGTTCATGTTTTGGTCAGGGGACTAAATTGATCTAAAAACAGTTGATTTTTTTTCTAGTAAGAAAAAAGGCTGTGGCTCAGAAGCACAGTGTATGCTTAGAACTGTAAGGTTCGGGGTTCCATCCCTGATAGAAGGGAAGGATAGATGAGGGAACAGAGAGCAAGGGGAGATAGGTTAGAGGAGGGGGAGTTAAGGAGCGGGGACCTTGGCAAAACCCAGAGAAGACAAATAAATCAGTTGCTTTTCTTGACTCGTTCCTCCCACTCTGCTAGCTTCTTCCTGGGTTTTCTGTTTATCCATCACCAGTCTTCACCAGTCTAAGACTTCCACGCAAACACAGGTGAAGCCAAACAGAAATGAAGGTCAAAGAGGGCACCTGCAGTGCACATCAGACTCTGTGTTGGCTGGTTATCTTGGAAATACCCACAATGCTCAGCGGGGCATCCTGTGTGCCTTAGAGTTGGCAGCTGACAGACACAAGGAGCATGCATGGCTACAGCCCAGGCTGGGAGGACTGGGGACGGCAGTGAAGCCTTCATTGGCTATTGTCTGCTAGCTGTGTCCCTTGACCTCTCTAGGTTTCAGTCCCACAGCTGCAGAAGAGGGACACACTCTCAAATACTGGGCAGGATGGGAGTAGCATGGCCCCACAGATTGTCAATTGCAGCCCCCTTTTCATCAGCTGAACCAAGCTCTTCTGACTGCCCTCTCCTAGAGTTGCCCTTGGGAGACCCCACACACCCGTCACTCACCTCAAGCCAATTGCAGCACTGATGAGTCATTTTGCCAGGGGCACAAATAGCACAACATCATATTAATCTATTGTGCCTGAAAGGCCAATGTGCTACAGTACAAAGAGCTCTAAATTCCACAGCGGCCATAGTAAAGCCCATGGTGCTTTCACTCTGTGTTGCCTTGAAAATTCAGGTAAGCAGTAGCTCGTTCACACTTTATGGACTCTCGAGTGTAGATCTGGATCCCTAGAACTGCTACTCAAGCATTTCTGGAAGGACCTAAAAACCAAACCCTGTACCAGGCTCAGTGATGCAAATCTGTAATCCCAACACTTGGGATATTCAGGCTGCAAGATCGTGACTTCAAAGTCAGCCTGGTCTCCATAGAGAGTTCAAGGCCAACCTGGGCTATAGTGAAGGCTGTGCCAGGTACATTACAATGTAGTGTCAGCAATCTACTTGGAACTCTCCCCTGAAATGTGAGCCAAGGATGAGAGACAGCTTCACGTAGTAGTGAGGTTGGAAAATAGCCGGGGCTTCGCTGTGAGCGTTGTGCTCCTCCATTCTAGGTTTCCTTCTGCGTAGTTTCATTGTGTCACCCATGACACCTAAAAATAAATGGCTCTACTAGGAATCTGGGTATGCTATTTCTGTCTGGACACGCAGTAGCTCATGCTTGCCATTCGAGCGCTGTTCAGTGAGCCAAAGACTACGTGCAGGATGTGGTTTGACCAGGTTGTGTATATATAGCAAGTGATCAGGACAAGTGAGCTGTTTTTATAAAAGCTGCTTAAGTTTTCATCCCAGATGACAGCAGTGTAAAAGCAGAAGAAGCTGGAGAAGTAGTGTGCACTCCTGCAGGATTCAGGTCAAGCTGCTGCATTTTCTGCGGGATGCCAAGCAACTATCTGCAAGGCTGACAGCTGTAACCTCGCACGTTTATCTTCTGCTATCTCAGTTAGTCACCAAATACCATCTGAAGCCTCACGTGGCCAGTCATGCAAAAGTCCACGCTCAAATAGTTCAGAAACCCGTTCATGGTCTAAAGGTTCAACTCAGGATGTGGGTTCCACCCCAAAGGCAGCCATCACTGCAGAGAGTAAATGTCTAAACCTAACCTTCAGAGAGTTGTTTTTTTTTTTTTTTTAAATTGTGACTGTTCATTTAGATAGTGGTGCTATGATACCAGGATGAACCCCAGGACTTCACACATGTTAGGCAAACTTTCTAACACTGATATGTAGTCCCATCTACCCTTTGACTTTTTTTTCTTTTAGTTTTGAGACAGAGTCTTAATAAAACTTGCCTAAGTTGGTCTTGAACTTACTCTATAGTATAAACAAGCTCTGAGCTTGCCTCAGCCTTCTGGGGAGCTAGGATCACAGTTTCACATCACCAGGCATGGCTATGAACTTCATTTTTATGTGTGTCAAAGCAACACATGTGTCAGGGCTGTGCCACAGGTGTATTATGAACCCCAGCACCAGAAGACTAAGGTGGGACAATCAGGAGTTTTAGGCCAGCCTGGACTTCATAGCAAGACTCTGTCTCAAAAAACAATTGTTTACCTTCAAAAGCCAAAAGTTTGACAATGAAGTGACAGGCATAGTGGTGCACATTTGTAATCCCAGCACTTGGAAAGTAGAGGAAGGAGAATCAGGAGTTCAAGGTCAGCCTCTGCTGTATAATAAGTTGGAGGCCAACCCAACCCTCCTGAGCCCTCTGTCAAGAAAAGAAGAAAGAAAAGGAACAAGATTTTCAACAAAAAGAAAAGGCCCTCAGCAGTGCTCACCTGGCTCTTACAGCCCGCTCTTCTGTATTTCTAAATATTATGCTTACCCTGATTTTCCTAGGTTTTCCACCGACTATCCACCTTAGATTATTTTCATGGCGCCATTGTTCAGCATTCACTCTTTCAGCTGTGTAAACATTACCCGATAAGTCACATCGATTTTCTTGTGCAATTTTTTACCTGTAAGTTAATAATTTGCTTAGTTTTCTAACTATCTCTAGCTCACCATGAAGGTCAGCCTGACTTGCAAATTGCTTCTCAGTCACTCACACCCTTGGGGTATCCTTTCAGAGTTTGTTTTCCTTGACTACAATCTTTCTAGAGTGCTAATGCTTTAAAATACTGCTTCCTTGGGACTTCATTTTACGTATGTATGTATGTATGTATGTATGTATGTATGTCAGTGTTTCACCAGTTTGTCCAGTCTGGCCTTAAATTCACAATCCTCCCAAATCAGTCTCCCAAGCGCTGAGACTCTAGGCCTGCATCATTACACCCAGTTCCCTAGAATCTTCCAAGGGCTTTTCCTTGCTAAGATGAATTAGAATTTATTTTAGCATCTGGTCAAATAAAGAAAAGGCTATTTTAAGCTACTCTTGTAGGATGTTGAGTATTGAACATGAACAAAACCAGTTTCCTGCTTTCGACAAACTCTGGAGGGGGCAACCCACAGCACAAGAAGAAATTAATTCTGTAGGAAGAGGATGGCTTGAGGTGCTGGAACCCCAGCTGGACTGGGCACCAGACAGTTACAGATTTGATCCTGGTTCCTTCTGCCCCTGTGGGACTTTAACTGGGCTCATCCAATCTTGAATGCAAAGATGGTAAGAGCAACCACAAAAGGAAACTGACTTGCAGCAGCAGAGGACCACATAGGGCTCATTCCCAAGTCAGCACCTCCCCCAACACATGGTGCAGAAGACCAGGTTGGGTGGAGAATTCACATTATTATGGTATTATAATGATCTAAATTGCTTAGGGCTTCTTAAGCTTTCTCTGATCATGACCTCTTTAGACCTGAGAATCTTTTTTATTACCTTTATTTATTATGTATGTGCACGTGTGTGCACAGAGCCTGGCATGCATGTCGAGGTCCCATGACAAGTTGAGGGTATCAGTCTCTCCTCCCACCTTAGGGTCAGAGATAGAACTCAGTTTATCAAGCCTGACCACAAGCACTTTACCCACTGAACCATGTCACCAGCCCAGCACATTTGAGTCTCAGTTTTATTTCACGTTGGATGAACAGGCATATAAAAATGGTATGCAAATAATTTGCTGGTAATAGCTCATAGTTTTTTTCTTTTAATTCCATGGTATATGTATAATTTTGCCATTTAGTAAAGACAAAAGAGAATGCGTATCCAAATGAGGTGCATGTGCTTATTTTTTATTTATTTATTTTTCCATGATATTTATTGAGCTCTACATTTTTCTCTGCTCCCCTCCCTGCCTCTCCCCCCACTTCAATCCTTCCCCAAGGTCCCCACGATCCCAATTTACTCAGGAGAACTTGTCTTTTGATACTTTCTACTTCCCATGTAGATTATATCTATGTAAGTCTCTCTTAGTTTCAACATTGTTGTCTAAGTTCTCGGGATTGTGGTTTATAGGCTAGCTTTCTTTGCGTTATGTTTAAAAACCACCTATGAGTGAGTACATGTGATAATTGTCTTTCTGGGTCTGAGTTACCTCACTCAAAATGATGTTTTCTAGCCCCATCCATTTGCCTGCAAAATTCAAGCTGTCATTATTTTTTTCTGCTGTGTAGTGTTACATTGTGTAAATAAACCACATTTTCCTTATCCATTCTTTGGTCAAGTGGCATTTAGGTTGTTTCCAGGTTCTGGCTATGACAAAGCTGCTATGAACATAGTTGAGCACATGCCCTTGTGGCACGATTGAGCATCCTTTGGCTATATACCCAAAAGTTGTATTACTTGGTCTTGAGGAAGATTGTTTCCTAATTTTCTGAGAAATTGCCACATTGACATCCAAAGGGGTTGTACCAGCTTGCATTCCCACCAGCAAGGCAGAAGTGTTCCCTTTTCCCCACAACCTCTGCAGCATAAGTTGTCACAGTGTTTTTGACCTTGGCCATTCTTACAGGTGTAAGATGGAATCTCAGAGTGGTTTTGATTTGCATTTCTCTGATGACTAAGGATGTTAACCATTTCCTTAAGTGTCTTTCAGCCATTTTAGATTCCTCTGTTGAGAGTTCTCTGTTTAGGTCTGTACTCCATTTTTTTTATTGGATTATGTGTTCTTTTGGTGTCCAATTTCTGAGTTCTTTGTATATTTTGGAGATCAGACCTCTGTCTGCTGTGGGGTTAGTGAAGATCTTTTTCCATTCTGTAGGCTTTTGTTTTGTCTTTTGTCTTGTTGACTGTGTCCTTTGCTTTACAGAAGCCTTTCAGTTTCAGGAGGTCCCATTTATTAATTGTTTCTCTCAGTGTCTGTGCTGCTGGGGTTCTATTTAGGAAGTGGTTCCCTGTGCCAATGTGTTCAAGTGTACTTCCCACTTTCTCTTCTCTAAGGTTCAGTGTGGCTGGCTTTATGTTGAGGTCTTTGATCCATTTGAACTTGAGTTTTGTGCATGATGATAGATATGGGTCTATTTTCATTTCTCTACATGTTGATATCCAGTTATGACAGCACCTCTTGTTGAATATGCTTTCTTTTTTCCATTTGATATTGTTTGCTTCTTTATTGAATATCAGGTGTTCGAAGATG
>PVIU01016390.1:0-45151 GCA_004026605.1 Ondatra zibethicus
CCCACCCCCGCCTCGATCCCCGCCACCTTGCTTCCAACTTTTGCCTGGAGTTCTTGTTTGCTTCCAATTTCCAGGAGGACAGATATATGTTTTTCTTTGGGTTCACCTTGCTATTTGGCTTCTCTAGGCTTGTGAGCTATAAGCTTAGTGTTCTTTGTTTATGGCTAGGGTCCACTAATGAGTGAGTACATACCATAATCGTCTTTTTGGGTTTGGATTACCTCACTCAGGATAGCATTTTCTATTTCTATCCATTTGCATGCAAAATTCAAGATGTCATTGTTTTTACCGCTGAGTAGTATTCTAATGTGTATATAATCCACATTTTCTTGATCCATTCTTCCATTGAGGGGCACCTAGGTTGTTTCCAGGTTCTGGCTATTACAAACAATGCTGCTATGAACACAGTTGCACAAATGCTTTTGTAGTATAATTGGACTTCTCTTGGGTATATTCCCAAGAGTGGTATTGCTGGATCCTGAGGTAGGTTGATTCCCAATTTCCTGAGAAACCGCCACACTGATTTCCAAAGAGGTTACATACTTGGTAACAAAGCAAACATCCACAGATGCAAAAAAGTTGGAGTAACCACCTGTGTCTTGTCAGATCACCATGGAGTAAAGTTAGAATGTAACAACAATTCAACCCCCCCAAAAAACATACAAATTCATAGAAACTGAACAGTCAACTACTGAACCACTCCTGGATCAAGGAAGAAATAAAGAAAGAAATTAAAGTCTTCCTTGAATTCAACAAATGTAAACAACATACACGAACCTATGGGACACTATGAAAGCAGTGCTAAGAGGAAAGTTCATAGCACTTAGTGCCCACATAAAGAAAACGAAGAAAGCACATATTAGTGACTTAACAGCATACGTGAAAGCTCTAGAATAAAAAGAAGCAGACTCACCCAGGAGGCGTAGAAGACTGGAAAATAACCAAACTGAGGGATGAAATCAACAAAATAGAGACACAGAAAACAATCCAAAGAATCAATGAAACGAAGAGCTGGTTCCTTGAGAAAATCAACAACATCAACAAACCCTAATCCAAACTAATCAAAAGGCAGAGAGAGAACACTCAAATTAACAAGATCAGAAGTGAAAAGGGGGACATAACAACAGACACTGAGGAAATTCAAAGAATCATTAGGTCTTACTACGAAAACCTGTATGCCACAAAATTGGAAAATGCACCAGATATGGGCAGTTTTTTAGATAAATACCACATAACAAAATTAAATCAAGACCAGGTGAACAATTTAAATAGACCTATAAGTCGCGAGGAAATAGAAGGTGTCATCAAAAACCTCCCAACCAAAAAAAGCCCAGGAACAAATGGTTTTAATGCAGAATTTTACCAGAACTTCCAAGAAGAACTAATACCTATACTCCTTAAGTTGTTTCACATATTAGAAACAGAAGGGTCAATGCCAAACTCATTTTATGAAGCTACAGTTACCCTGAAACCAAAACCACACAGGGATGCAACCAAGAAAGAGAATTATAGACCAATCTCACTTATGAACATTGATGCAAAAATTCTCAATAAAGTACTGGCAAACCGAATCCAAGAACACATTAAAAGAATCATCCATTATGATCAAGTAGGCTTCATCCCAGAGATGCAGGGCTGGTTCAACATATGAAAATCTATCAATGTAATCCATAATATAAATAAACTGAAAGAAAAACACCATATGATCATTTCATTAGATGCTGAAAAACCATTTGACAAAATTCAACACCCCTTTATGATAAAGGTCTTGGAGAGATTAGGGATACAAGGATCATAATAAAAGCAATATATAGCAATCCGACAGCTAACATCAAATTAAACGGAGAGAAGCTCAAAGGGATTCCACTAAAATCAGGAACAAGACAAGACTGTCCACTGTAGCCATATCTCTTTAATATAGTGCTTGAAGTTCTAGCAATAGCCATAAGACAAAATAAGGAGATCATGGGGATTCGAATTGGAAAGGAAGAAGCCAAACTTTCGTTATTTGAAGATGATATGATAGTGTACATAAGTGACCCCAAAAACTCTACCAAAGAACTTCTACAGCTGATAAATACCTTCAGTGAAGTGGCAAGATACAAAATCAACTCAAGAAAATCAGTAGCCCTCCTATACACAAAGAATAAAGAAACAGAGAGGGAAATCAGAGAAACATCATCTATCACGATAGCCACAAATAGCATAAAGTATCTTGGGGCAACACTAACCAAGGAAGTGAAAGATCTATTTGACAAGAACTTTAAGACCTTGAAGAAAGAAATCGAAGAGGATAACAGAAAATGGAAGGATCTCCCATGCTCCTGGATTGGAAGGATCAATATAGTAAAAATGGCAATTCTACCAAAGGCCATCTATAGATTCAATGCAATCCCCATCAAAATCCCAACAAAATTCTTCATAGACCTTGAGAGAACAATAACTAACTTTATATGGAAAAACAAAAAGCCCAGGATAGCCAGAACAATCCTACACAATAAAGGAATTGCCGGAGGCATTACCATCCCTGACTTCAAACTCTATTGCGGAGCTACAGTAATGAAAACAGCTTGGTATTGGCATAAAAACAGAGATGTTGACCAATGGAATTGAATCGAAGACTCGGATATTAATCCACAAACCTATGAACACCTCATATTTGACAAAGAGGCTAAAATTATACAATGGAAGAATGAAATCATCTTCAACAAATGGTGCTGGCATAACTGGAAGTCAGCCTGTAGGAGAATGAAATTAGACCCTTATCTATCACCCTGCACAAAACTCAAGTCCAAATGGATTAAACCTCAACATAAATCTAACCACACTGAACCTGATAGAAGAGAAAGTGGAAAATAGCCTGCAGTACGTGGGCACCGGAGACCACTTCTTGTGTAAAACCCCAAGGGCACAGACAATAAGAACAACAATGAACAAATGGGACCTCTTGAAACTGAGAAGCTTCTGTAAAGCAAAAGAAACAGTCATTAAGACAGAAAGGCATCCTACTGAATTGGAGAAGATCTTCACTGACCTCATATCAGACAAAGGTCTGATCTCCAAAATATACAAAGAACTCAAGAAACTAGACGTTAAAATTCTAAATACCCCAATTAAAAAATGGGGTAAGGATCTGAATAGAGAATTATCAATAGAAGAAGTTCGAATGGCCAAAAGATACTTAAGGTCATGTTCAACTTCCTTAGCGATCAGGGAAATGCAGATCAAAACAACTTTGAGATACCATCTTATACCTTTCAGAATGGCCAAAATCAAAAACACCAACTATTGCCTATGCTGGAGAGGATGTGGCATAAGGGGAACTCTCATCCATTGCTGGTGGGAATGCAAACTTGTGCATCCTCTTTGGAAATCAGTTTGGCGGTTTCTCAGGAAATTGGGAATCAACCTACCTCAGGATCCAGCAATATCACTCTTGGGAATATACCCAAGAGAAGTCTAATCGTACTACAAAAGCATTTGTGCAACGATGTTCATAGCAGCATTGTTTGTAATAGCCAGAACCTGGAAACAACCTAGGTGCCCCTCAATGGAAGAATGGATCAAGAAAGTGTGGATTATATACTCATTAGAATACTACTCAGCGGTAAAAAGCAATGACATCTTGAATTTTGCATGCAAATGGATAGAAATAGAAAATGCTATCCTGAGTGAGGTAACCCAAACCCAGAAAGATGATTATGGTATGTACTCACTCATTAGTGGACACTAGCCATAAAATAAAGGACAGTAAGCACTTAGTTCACAAGCCCAGAGAAGCCAAATAGCAAGATGAACCCAAAGAAAGCATATACAGATTCTCCTGGAAGTTGGAAGCAAACAAGATCATCAGGCAAAAGTTAGAAGCCCGGGGGCGAGGATAGAGGTGGGGGGTAGAGGAGTAGGGGAAGTGGAGAGGGGGAAGGAGAAGGGAGAAGGACTGGGGAGAGCTTGGGGGGGTGGGAAGGTGGAGATGGAGGAATGGTGGACATTGGAGAAGGGAATAGAATATCTACTTTAAGGGAGTCATTTTAGGGTTGGCAAGATACTTGGCCCTGGAGGGGATCCCAGGTGTCCACGGGGATGTGCCCAGCTAGGTATTCGGGCAGCAGAGGAGAGGGTGCCGGAACTAACCTTGTCCCATAGTCACATTGATGAATATCTTGATCACCATTATAGAAATTTCATCTGATGGATGGAGATAGAGACAGAGACCCGCATCCACATCAGAGCAATGGATTGAGCTCCCAAGGTGCAGGTGAAGAGCAGAAGGTGGGTGAAGATGAGTAAGGAAGTTAGGACAGTGAGGGGCTAGTCCACGTACTGAGACAGTGTGCCTGAACTAATGGGAGCGCACCAATCCAGCTGGACTGGGACTGAATGAGCATATGATCAAACCAGACTCTCTGAATGTGGCGGCGAATGGGGGTGGACAGAGAAACCATCAACAATGACACCAGGACCTATCTCTTCTGCATGTATTATCTTTTTGGGAACCAAGTCTTTTTGGATGCACACTTTTCTAGGCCGGGAGGGAGGGGGGTGGGCCTTCGACTTCTAACAGGGCAGGGAACCATGCCCTCTTTTAAGGAAGAAGGGGGAGAGGTGGGGTGTAGCGGGAGGGGACCGGGAGAAGGGGAAGTAATGTAAAAATTTTATTTATTTAATTATGTTTTTGAATGGAAAAAAATAAAAGAATACGGAAAAGAATGCTGCTGCTGGATTAATCCTATATAAGTAGGATATATATAGGTTTAATCCAGCAATGTTTATAATCAAATGTCTTTTAACAGCTTTTGCTCCTTCCTAATTATCAAACAATTTAAAGACAACACAATAACATACAGTATCCAGATTCTCTGTGCATTTTTCCTCTTTACATGGCTCTATTTTAAACTCTATTTCTTTCATTTTTATTTTAAGTTTTAGCTTTTTGATTCAGGATTTCTCTGTGTATCTTTGGCTGTCCTGAATTCACTCTGTAGGCCAGGCTGTCCTTGAACTCACAGAGATCTGCCAGCCTCTGTCTTCTAAGTATTGGGATTAAAGTTATGTGCCACCACACCTAACTATTATCTTTCTTTCTTTTTTATTTTAAGGACTTTTTCCTTTGTTTTCCGAGCTTACATATATTATTAAACACACTGCAAACCATTTAGACATTTTCTTCATTTTTGAATGTATCTTTATTGTATATCTCTCCTTTTCTGGCCGTATAAATCTTTAATTTGCTAATTGATATGGCTAGGATTAAAGCTGTGGCTTTGATGACTGAATCCAGCACATTCCTTAACTTTCTGAGAATCTAGCCTCATGGCAGACGTACTGGCCAGAGCCATGTTTATTGCCCCAGCTCTATAGTGATTCAAGGTCCCTGCCACAACAAAAAAATATGTAGTCAGCTTTTCATCAACACTAACGTTATGTGGCAGAACCTCTTAAAAGAGCTGCAAAGTTTTGCACCTAAAGCTGAGTCAGAAAACCTCTCTTTTTTATGGATTTTTATTGAGCTCTACATTTTTCTCTGCTCCCCTCCCTGCCTTTCCCTCCCTTAAATGAGAGCACTTGCCTCTAGTAAGCAGAACCCACCTGAGAAAGTGCTGCTATCAAGAAACCATGCTTAACTCTATTCTTTCCTATCTAGAATAACTTCTCAAGCTCTCTCAGGCTTTTAAGTGGATTTGGTCAGCCCCACATTCAGTGCGATGTGTTGACTGAGTTTTCTGCTCCACCTGTTCCTGCCCAGTCAGGTAGCTGTTCAGTCACAAATAAATACACAAAGGTCTATATTAGTTATAAACTGATTGGCCTATTAGCTCAGGATTCTTATTAACTTTTATAACTTATATCAGCCCACAATTCCTGTATGTGTTAGCCACATGGCTTGGTACCTTTTTCAGCGAGGCAGTCACATTTCGCTTGTTTTGTGTCTGGCTTCCGCTGTATCTCGGTGACAACTGCAGACTGAATCTTTTCTCTTCCAAGAATACTTGTTGCCCCACCTCTACTTCCTGCCTGGTCGCCCTGCCTATACCTTTTGCCTAACTACTGACCAATCAGCATTTTATTATACAAATACAGAAAACAAATATTTACAGGGTAAAGCCATTGTCCCACAGCATAAGTGGCTGTTGAAAGACTAAAATTTTAACTTCTTGACTTCACTAAAGAATTTGATATAATTTCTCTCACTAAGAATCACTTAGAATTAGTCAAAGGATATGTATACCAAAGACCGCATATTAATTAGAAACATCTATTAAAACAGCATACTAGTATTTATTGCTTTTACATTCTCGGTTTTACATAAAACTACAATGAGATGACCTTTATCACTCTGGATTATGTAGTTTCAGGAACTTATGATAAGTTGTGATTCATATCATAGTAAGTTACCCATGACATCCGAGCTCATATCAGGATCACAGACTTTATACTTGCTATTCACTTATGAACTAAAATTCTTATTTTGCTCACAATTTAAATACTAGATCCTTGTGGGATGGGACATTCTTACAATCAACTAGGATAAATAGGCACAAAATTGGAATATATCTGAAGACATCATGATCTATGTAGAAAATTCCAAGTCAATCAGGATTACACAAAGTAAGACCCTATCTCAAACCAAACCAAATCAAAACAAAAAAACTATCAACAATAACAATAAAAAAGAAGGCCTTTTGAAATTAGGAGGGGAAAATGTTCTAGTGATTAAGCAGACAATACATTTTTAAAAGAATATTTCAGCTTGTATAAAATTAACCGAAAGACTTGCAATTAATATAGAATTTGACTGGAATGTTAGGGTACTTTGATCTTTAATGGGAAAATCACAAAATAAAAATAAAGTTTTTAAAGAAGATACTTGGTTTGCACGTAAGTGAGATTTCTGAGTTCAAATTGCTTTGAAAGGTAATAAAGTATGTGTTCACTATTAAATATTTTTATTGTGGTAGCTAAGAATTTCTGGAGTTAGGAAATCTTTTAGCATCTGGTACTGTTTGATTATGTATAGGATTTTAAATATATGTTAAATTTTAATGTTAATTTTATTATTATTTAAAAATAGCCTTTCCTTTAGTTTCTTTTAAAAGGGAGAATATTTCTAGATACACCATCATGTTATATATGCATGCAGTGTTTTACTATAATTTTAATCACTCCCAACATAAACACACACATATGCATGGACATAAAGACAGAGAGAGAGAGAGTAGAGAAGAGAGAAAGAGAGAGAGTAAGCATTGCCTCAAATTCCTGAAGTAAGTTAAATGATAGTCATTAAATATTTGTGAATAGCTCAAAGACCTTTAATGTTTCTTTTATGTTTATGGGGAAACTGGAAGTGCTGTTTTGGGATGAATAGCTGGTAACCTTGCAATAAGGGAATAGTGGGATAAGTCAGTAAACAATACACCTACAGCCAAGCATCATTGATCTCCAAACTCACAGCAAAAGGAAAGAACTGACTTTTGCAAGTTGACCTCTTATATATACATACCTATGCATACATATGCATGGACACATATGCAGATAAATACATTTAAATTTTTTTGAAACTTTTAAAAATGCAAATAAGATCTTAATGAGTATTTACTTAGATTTTCATATTAACATATTGCTATTCTTTGAAAACATATTCTTCAAACATGAAAATGTATGTTTTTAAAAGACAAATTAAATTTTAAAAAGAACTGAAACCCCAAAAATAACTTCCATATTTTGTATTTTCTGAATTTCCAGTTTTAAATTACTTCCAAATCAAAGACTCAAATTCACTTCGATTAAATTGTATTTGACCATTTAATTCCTGTATTGCTATTAACACAAGGACAATTTTCCATAAAATACACACACTTTTTGTAGCCAACTTAACATTTGAGAACTTTAAACTCTAACCCTCACTTTATGTTTTTATCTTTTGTACACATCTTCAAGGCATTTCTTCACTTATAATGTAAATCAAGAGGGCTATTTACATAGAGGGCTCTTTCTCCCACCTATTTATTTATTTATATTTTTATTACCGAAAAAGACTTATTTTTCTCACATGATATATCCTACTTACAGTTTTCCCTTTCTCTACTCTAACCAACTCCTCCCAACCTCCTCTCCCATCAGGACTCGCCTACCTTTTTGTCTTTCATTAGAAAAGAAACAGATTTTTTATAGGATTATAATTAATATATTATAAAGTAAATATACAGTAAGATAAAACAAAACTAGTCTATAAGAATAGGAATAAACAAACAAACAAGAAAAAGAGACCAGAAAAAGAAACACAAACATAAAAGACAAGCTCTAATTTGCAGAATAGGCAATCCCATAAAAACACTAAACTGGAGAACATATTCTGTTCACAACAGTAATAATATATAAAGATAAATATAATAAAAATAAAGTATAGTAAAAATCATATATAAAGATAAATAAGTAAAAGAGAAGAGCTAAGTAAATTCTAATGAAGCCAGAATATACAGTTTTGTTTAGACTGGCTGACTAGTGAGCCTTAGGGATCATCCTTCTTTGCTCAAACACTAAAATTATTGATGCTTGCTCCTTTATTTGGGTAGTTGTGATTTGAACTTGTGTAGGTGCAAGACCATCTCCATAGTTCTGTGGTATATTGCTTAATTTTAGATTTTTGTTGTTCCCTGATTCTAGTTTAAACTGCAAACAGTTCCTTTAGTCAGGGTGCTTTTTTTCTTTTTTCTTTTTTGTTGATTTTATTGAGCTATACATTTTACTCACTCTGCTACTCTTCCTTCCTAACCCCTCCCATTGAACCCTCTTCCATGGTCCCCATGTTTTCAATTTACTCAGGAGATCTGGTCTTTTTCTACTTTCCATAATGTCTCTCTTAGGGTCCTCATTGTTGTCTAGGTTCTCTGGGATTGCGAATCGTAGGCTAGTTTTCTTTGCTTTATGTCTAAAAGCCACTTATGAGTAGGTACATATGATAACCAAAGGATGCTCAAACGTACCACAAAGATATGTGTTCAACTATGTTCATAAAAATATTGTTTGTCATAGACAGAATCTGGAAACAACATAAATGCCCCTCGAGAAAAAAATGGATAAGGAAAATGTGGTACATTTAGACAATGAAGTACTACACAGCAGGAAAAAATGACATCTTGAAATTTGGAGGCAAATTGATGGATCTAGAAAACATCATATTGAGTGAGGTAACCATGACACAGTGTGATTTCTTATCCATAGTTGTGACATCAGGCCAAAGTGTTTTGCCAAGATACACATGAGTATCAACAACTTGGGCAATTGTTTGGCCTAGCATTTCAGCTTATAATTTTCTGCTTGAGGCATAATGGATTTCTGTTCCTGATCTGCCTGTTATTTGGCATTCTACAATCTCACAGAAGATCACCTCCAATAGTGGTTCCAAAATTTGACTGCACATCAGAATCGCACATGGAGCTTTAAATACAGATTGATTCATATAGAGATTGTGATTTACTCAGCAATCTTTTTTATTCTGTTTTGTTAATTTCTTAGTTTGTAAGCCTATAGCCCAGTTAGAGATTCTCTGATAGACTGATATTCCTCGTTTGACTCTTTTCTCCAGTACCAAGCCCTGCATATTCTCTGCAAGATACAGGTACCTAAAGATGACTATTGCTACTCCCAATGTTTTGGCTAATCTCTAGTTCCTAGCAGCAAAATACAATAATAATCTTATCAATATGTTCTGTTGTTAATCTGGTGTTCAATTAAGGACTTGCTAGCCCAGTTTTGCTTTTGTTTCAGGAAGTTAGGAACCCCCTTCAATATTAAATTTTATTGTCAATATATTTAACATTATGAAAACAATCCTGCTTATTTTATCAAAAATCTCTAAATTCTTATATATTAAATTGTGCCCCTTGCTTCTAATTTTCAAACAGGTCAAATTGCCTTGCCAGTAGATAAATATCACCTTGCACTTATGTGTCAAGGCATATCTTGCCTTTATGGTGTTTTACATAGACAATTTTCTATTTCTTATTAGGTCAGTGGTCCTCAATCTTTTGGTCATGACCCTTTTGGTCACATATTAGATATTCTGCATGTAAGATATTTATAGTAAAATTCAAAAAATAGCAAATTGTAGTTATGAGGTAATAAAATAATTGTATATTTGTTGGTCAGTACAGCATGAGCAATCGTATTAAAGGGTCAGAATTCGGAAAGTTGAGAACCAGTTTAGTAGGCGGTATATTGCATGAGGGCCAAAAATTGTGTAGTAAAGGACTTGCAAAGTCAGGTTATTATTACAATCCATGGTACATGAAACATTAAACATCTCTGACCACACTAACTTTTGAACTAAATAGCATGGTGTTTATTGATTTTTGTCTGGAAAGCTAAGGATGAAAGAGTCCGACTCATCTAGTCCATATGTTCAATTTAAGAGGCTTGGGACAGAACATTGCCCAGTGACCAAATGCTGGCTATGTAAATACAGTAACCCAAATTTGGATCCCTAGTACACACATTGAAGCTACAAAAATAAAAGGAAACAAAAACAGACAAACAACAATAATGAAGAAACGATGCATGTCTGTAAGTTCAATACGATAGGCCTAAAAATTTTCTGGTCATTCTGAGTAGACTAAACAGTGATTTCCATGGGTGAGTTAGAGGCAATCCCACAGAAAATAAGATGGAGAAGTAATTGAAGTAAATAATTGGACATCTACTTTTGACTTTTATATGAATCCCCTTTATATACACACACTGTACACACACACACACACACACACACACACACACACACACACACACACACACAGAAACAAGGCTAGAAATTTCTGTCCCAATAACCCATCCCCACATGTAGCTTTTACACCTTAATTTTAATTACTTACTGTTAGCACGACATTTACATTATGCTAATGTATTGAATGTCCAACATAGGATATATCTATGCAACATTACAAAAAGTTCTGTTGTAGAGGTTAGATAGAAATTTTTTCTTTATGATTTTTTTTAATTTTTATGTGCTTTGGTATTTTGCCTGCATGTATGTTTGTGTAAGGGTGTCAGATCTCCTGGAACTGGAGTCACAGATAGTTGTGAGCTGCCATGTGGGTTCTGGGAATTAAAACTTGTTTAAATGGAAGAACAGCCAGTGTCCTTAACTTCTGAGCCTTCACTCTAACCCCTGTAAGAATTTTTTTTTGGTAAGGAAATCAGCTTTATTTTTCTTGAAAAGGTATCCCAAATGATATTGTTAATTTTCCATTTTTGATTTGGAACTAAATTTTGGTTACATGATTTAAGACAGAAGTGACAGCTTATTTCTAATACAAAAAAATCTAAGGTTTTCACTAATTATTAGTTTCAGAAATTTGTGCCTTAGCATTTTGATTTGAATACTTGGTCTCAAGTTTATGTGGTTGTTTTAAAGGCTGTAGAGCTTTTGGGGAGGGATAAGAATGGGCAGAGGAAAATAATTCTGCAGGATTGGCTTTAAGATTATAGCAGATTATAGACTGGTTTATGGCCTCAGTTTCTTAGCCAACTCTTTTATTTTATTTTATTGTTTTAAAAGACAACAAACTATCTTTTATCATTATTCCACTTCCTCCCCTCCTCCCAGCAGTCTCACCAGGAAGAGTAGAAGACAGAAAATAATCAATTTGAGGGCTGAAATCAATAAAATAGATAAAAAAACCAATACAAATAATTAATGAAACAAAGAGATAGTTCTTTGAGAAAATCAACAAGATAGACAAATCCTTATAGAAACTAATGAAAAGGCAGAGAGAGAATATCCAAATTAACAAAATCTGAAATGAAAAGGGGGGTATAGCAACAGAAACCCAGTCACCTCTTTAAATGAGTGAGAAAGTCAAGGCCCAGAGATAATGATAAAGCCTGTGAGTCCCATGGGAAGCATATGAAATCCCAGAAGTAAGTTCAAAAGGATAAAAGAAGAAAGGAAAGAAGGAGGAAGGGAGGGAAGAAAGGAGAAGGAGTGAAAGAGGGAGAAGGAGAAAGGGAGGGAGGGGAGGGAGGGAGGGAGAAAGGAAGAGAGAGACTACAAGTTAACCATTAATTTAAAAATGAAAGGAGAAATGGGAAGTCTGAATTCAATCTTTGTCCCTTTCAGTACACTGATCATTTTAACCTTGCATGCATTTCTTCATAGTAATATAGATAATTCATTCAAAAATCTGTGCTGTTCACTTATACTCTCGTCACATGCACAGAACCACCTTAACTTGTCATCCGTGCTATGGTGGAAAGACATCTCTAGAAACCCTCAAGCAAAATAAAGCTCACTTCCTCTAAGTTGGTTATGGTCACAACAAAACAAAAGCCAACTCACCCAGTCTTAGAAAGCATGTTGTTGAACTTTTCTTATTTTACAGTTGAGCAAACAAAGAATCAGAGGCTTGAGCACCTTGCCAATCCCACGTTAAGTCAGGATAAAGAGATTTTAACCGAGAGAAACTAGTCCAAAGCTAGGCCTTCTGCTCCACAGACCAATGTTCAAATACTGGGATGCACAGTACTAATATTTGAGGCTAAGGCACAGAAGGGCTAAATATACGCTTCCAAAAGCCCAGCATGATTATTTACTTGTGTTGATTCAGAAAAATATTAAAAATAAGTGACAGCCAAAGGAATTTCTGTATGCACACCTACATAGAAGGATCCTCAGGGGCCGCTCCCTTCGATTAGCTCTATATTTCCAGACTTGGATCCCAGACACTGTTGGTGTGCTATTTAACACTGAAATAAATCAGTAGATTTTTTTTTCTAGTTTTTCAGTCCTCTATTGCCTCTGTGGACTGACACAGCCCGGGATGTTTATATTCTATTCCAAACGAACAAGCTTTTACACAGCCCATAGTTATGAGAATGTCTTAGGATATTTGTAGGGCTATCCATCAAGCAGGGGAGAGCAATTCTGCTTGGTAATTATTATCATAGAAATTCAGGTGAATGTCAGAATGGAGCCTAAAAAATGCACTCCAGAGGAACAGTTTCTTCAATTATCTGAGTCTTACTAAAATCCATTTCTTTTGGAATTCATATTTTTTATGAACTTTACTTCTCAGTGATTTGCTTGAAAAGCCTTTACTTCAGAGATCCTTAATTTAACAGGTGTAATATATAATATACATATATGCGTATATATACACATATATGTATGTATGTAAATAAATTATGCAAATTTATTTCTCACTAGACAGAAAATAGAAATATAGAGTAGTTCTGTTAATCAACAAAAAATATTCAGAACTTTGTTAGACTTAAATTCTAGTGAGTGATTTTTGAAATGTTATGTTTTTTATCAAAGTGTTGGCATTTGTACATTCATCAAACTGAAGCTTAGATTAAATATGAGTAGATTCTAGTTGTTTTTGCATGTGAGAAAGTTATTCTTAACTTTGGATGTTACAAGATCCAAAATCGCCTTTGGAAATAAATATACCCTCTGAGGGGATATTGCATGGTCAAGGCAATCAGATATATTTTCCTTCTCTCTCTCTCTCTCTCTCTCTCTCTCTCTCTCTCTCTCTCTCTCTCATACAATGATTGTGATTATGATAGATGGTGGGAACTTTTTTTAATAATAGAATGAAAATATTCTGTTGCATCTAACAGTTAGCCTAAAGTAACTGGTTAAGATTAACTTGCTATGGTATCATTATCAAATAATTAATCTTCCTTAGTAAAACTTTCAGCAATGCAGAGTGGAAATAATTGTTTGAAATATGTGTTTAAATAAATTCTCTCCAATTGCTTGAAGATGTATAGGATTCTCTGTAAGTGGGGGTTCCTTGTTGCAACTGATCCTTCAGTTGCTTTTAAAATAATCACTCAGGCATGATATTAATTAGAAACTGGTTGACCTGTTAGCTCAGGGTTATTGTTAAATGGCTTATGGTTACAATGCAAATTAGACCATCTGTATTTTACCATGAGGCTCATGGCTTGTTACCTCACATCTTGCTTTGCCAGTGGCTGTTCACATCTCTCTCTCCACCCTCTTTCTCCCTGTATCTCTGGATTTCCCACCTAACTATATTTTTCAGTGCCCTAAGCCAAAACAGCTTCTTTATTAACTAATGGTAGTAAAACATATTCAAAGCATACAGACTGGAATCCTACATCAAATTTTAACTGAGCAAGGGGTGCATGCAATGCATGAAGAAGCATATTAAATTTCTAAAATAAATAGGAAAAAAAGAAGAAGAAAAAAGAATGAAGGAAAGGAGGGAGGAGAGAGGGAGGAAGAAGAGAAAGGGGGCATATGAGGTAGCTCTGAGTTAACAATGATTTTGGAAGTAAAAAGAGAAGAAAGGGGGCATATGAGGTAGCTCTGAGTTAACAATGATTTTGGAAGTAAAAAGAGAAATTGGAAGCGTCTTTATTTGCTACTTCCCTCTGTTAAATTCATTGATAATTTTATTTTTGCATATATCTTTGTAGAATAATAACATTAACAAGCATTCAGGATGGGATATTATTTAGTCATAATTATGCTACCAATTACAATGTGAAGAGAACTAGAAATCACTATATGAAATGAAACAACCCAGGCCCAGGAAGACAAAGTTCTCATAATCTTGCTTATGTGGAAGCTGAAACAGTTGATCTCAGAAAAATTAACTGACATTGGATTGTCCCTTTACATACCATTGAAAATTTAATTATATGTAGATCAGTGATAAGCATATACGGGAAGAGGACAAATTATAATTTGTGTAGAACAAAATGGAGAAATACCTCTTGATGATTATGGATTTGGCAAGAAACTCTTATATGTGACAATGACACTCAAATAAAAAAATAGATTAATGGACTTCCTTAAAATAAAATGTTTTGTATCAATACAAAGAGTGAGTAGATGGTCCTTGTGGTGGTTGACACCTGTAGTCCAGCACATGGGAAGCTGAGACAGGAGGGTTACAAGTTCATGGAAAGCCTGGAATATATGAGTTTGAAAGAATGTATTTAAAAGACCTGCAAACATAAGAAAATACTTTCCCTCCATCTGTGGGTTGCCATGTGGCAGGAATTGTAGTGTCCTTTTCTTCACAGCTTTTTAGCTTTTTGAAGTCTCATTTATTAACTGTGGTCTTAGTGCCTATTTTATTGTAATCCTGTTCAGAAAGGAAACACACAACTAAACTGTGAATAAAAATATATTTAAATCACCCTTCTCTACTATTTGACAAGCCCACCTTCTGACAGGGCTAAGCAGGTGTGACTGTAGTTTCATGTTACCACATGATTGGTATGCACCCCACTTGGGACCCCTAACACCAGTCTCTTTCATCTGTTTGACACTTGTCTCAGCCATTTACCCCACTGTCTTCACACTTGCTGAAATGGGATAGCTTGTGCACATACTTATACACATTGAATAAAAGAATTCTTTCAGGGCAGTTTCATAATTTTATTGCTGGATGGTGAAAATATTCCACTTAGAGAAAGACAATTTCAAACAGATATGTTGAAATTATTTTATTATGTTCCTTGAATCATCTTGCTTTTGAATTTAAAAATGAACAGCCAAACTCTACCATTTTAACTGTGAAATATAGTATGGCTATCTTAAAATACATTTTTTTTCTTCCATCGTGTACTTGAAGGACTCTGTGTTCTTCCATAGGAGGCTACAAGGGAAGCATGTACTGATACCAAGAAGGCTTAATGGTGGAGCCAAGGTTCCCAGGCTGTAACAGAAGACAGATGTTATACAGCATCAATTAAAAAATATTCCTCAGCAGGCGATTCTAAATAACTGTTCCTTTATAAGCAGAATTACTCCCATAGAGAGTTATTTATTTTGATCTGTTCTAAACTTGTCTGGCAAAGCTGGGCAATCCCTTCCAATTGTTTAAAAATACATGAATGGATGCACATAGGGAATGACTAATAAAAGCTATATTACCCAGATGGTGGGTGATAAGCAGAAAATTAAATCAGTCCCAGAAACAGGATCAAGAGCTGCAACAGCAACAGATGAAAGTTCGTTCTTTTTACTCACTCTTCCTGAAGGGTTTTGCCTGAATTGTACTTTATTTTTTGATCTGGTAGCCAACAAATAGAATGATAACCTAAAAGTAAAAATTTCTAAAAATACCAGTGAGTGAGTTGATTTCTAAAATCAAAGAACACTTGCATTTCCTGAGCTACCACCTATTTGAATCTAGTGTAATCATGATGTGGGTACACTACTCCTTGATCCCCGTTTCCTATTTTTCTCACCTTCATTTCCATGTTTTCTTTTTCTATGTTTTCTATTTCTCATGTTTTCTGGGGTGTGAGTGTGTGTGTGTGTGTGTGTGTGTGTGTGTGTGTGTGTGTGTGTATGTGTGTGTGTGTGTTGCACACAATTGTTTTCCATGGCACTTGGAAAATCAGAGGTCAGAGGACAGCTTTATGCAGTTTGTTCTTATCTTTCAGTTTGTTGATGTGGGGTTTCATTTATTTCCTTTTCCAGTCTTTATAAATCGAGTTTGTTCTTTGAAAATTTCATACATGTATTTAGAACATAGTTTACTCTCCCACACTCTCTTTTGCTCCCCTCCATTTCTTTCACCCCATTTCTTCCTATGGGATGCTTTCCCACATTCATGTCTCTCTGTTTTATTTGCAACCCATTAATTTTACTGAAGGCCATGCATATGACCCCAGTTTTTGGAGATATTCAATGGAATTTGGTGATTAACTCTAGGTACACAAATGGAGATAATAACTGTCCTTCAACAAGAAGCCTTCACCACCCAACAGTTCATCAGGGAGAGAAAGTGCCTCATGAACCTCTCCTAGTCCATAACTAGCTATCCTGCCCATAGTCCAAAACTTCTGTATATACAGAACTGGCAACTGTGACTGCTGAGAACTAATGTTTTCAATGGTTGTGCTTTGTCCTTAAGGCCAATTCATGTATATTTCTCTATATTCTGGCTCTTATATTATTTACTTTCCCTTTTCAGTATTGTTTCATGAGCCTTAGAGTGTAGAAGTAACCTGCTCATTTGTTCCCAGCCAACTAGACCCAAATAATTACACAGAAACTATATTAATTGCAATACTCTTTTGCCTATTATCTCAGGCTTTTTATTAACCTATTTCTATTCATCTTTGTATTGGCATGAGACTGTGGCTTACTGGTAAGGATCCAGTGTCTATCTCCTTTGGCAGCAACATGGCATTTTTCTGACTCTGACTGCTCTCTATATATATCTCTTCCAGTCTGGCTATATTCTGCTCTGGTATAGGATGAATCAGATTCTTTATAAACCAATAGTAACAAACATATTCAAAGCATAGAGAGGTAAATCCACATCATCAGGAGAAGCATAAATGGCCTGTTTAGTATGAAACACTCTACTGTCCTTATTTCTAAGCATCTTCAATACCCAAACGTTTCTACATTGATTGCTGTTTACTGAAGAAAGGTTCACTGATTAATGATGAGACTATACTTTGTCTATGACTATAATGTAAATATCTTAATGCTGTTTGATGCCATGACAATTTAGCTGAAGTACAGTAATAAGGTTCCTGTGATTTCCTAAGGTTGATTTAGCCATGGATACTTGACTTATTTTACAGTACCATGCATGTATTCCCTCCTGTGGACACAACCATTCCAATTCAAGAGCAGTTGATCACTCCCTAATAGTCATAGTACTATTTCACCATTGTGGTATTTTGACTGGAAGTTTAACATTGTAGTTCCCCTGATTTCCAATTGCATAAAGTCATTGATTCCTTTTCTCACCAATTTTGAGTTTCTTAATACTATGTAACCCAGCTGTCAAAGAGGAAGTGTCTATCCCAGTTCCAGCTTGACTTCTCTGTATCATAAAACAAAAGCAGGTGATGTCTTCATCAAATATGTTCCTACCATCTAATTCTGTAGGTAATTCTGTAGAATCCAGGGAACCAGAAAAGGGTTATCTGCAGATATCTTATGAAAGGGGTTACAGTAAAACACAGATGATTTAAAAGTCAAGTGGAAGGATATTGGAGGTGAAAATGTTTAAGTTGACATCCTATTAGGGAAGAACATGAAGGAAGAGATTAGACCAACTAAAATGAAGGAATGGTAAAAATAAAAGCAACGAGGAAACATTTCTTTAAAAAGCAATTAAAATATATAAGTTTAAAAAAGAAAAAGGTATTAGAATGCTGCGTGGCTTGACAATGCTACTCTTTGGAGTTGGTGTTTAGCAAATGAAAGTTTCAGTGCCAGGTATATTGTAGATGGACATGTTAGAGTAATCCTACACTAAGTCATAACTGAGTATAATAAAGAGTTCTTTATTTAGGGGTAGACTCTCAGATCACAGTCCACTGCATGAGCAGGGAACAGGAACCGAATCCAGCAGCTGGGAGAGAGAGGCTGAGGAAGCTTTACATATCTATTTACAGTGCAAGAGATCATGCCAAAAGGGCTTGTATCTTAAAGGCTATTGGCTGAAGGAGTTCCCACAGCACCTCCCCATTTTGTCTAAATAAGAGCATTCTAAGCCTAATACAAAACTGTATACAATAAGAACAAATATCAAGTATTAAAATTATAATTACAACCAGCACAAACAATATCAAGCAAGAAACATATGCTAAGTGTCTCAATAATTATTCTATCCTAAGTAGTCTAAGTCTTATATTAGAAATAGCTTGATCAGTCATGAGAGGACGTAACTATGACTATGTAGTTTTCAACTCCATAGAGAACCTGAAAAGGAAACTAATATTACTTAAGTAGAAAGAAAGTGTAATCAAGCAACTTTCAAAATGTACAACAAATGACAGATACTGACTACCTGGGCCATCACCCAAGTCTCATTTGCAATGTTGGAGCAACCAACTTTGGCTAAGACCTAGAGTAACAGATAGACCATTTTCAGGGGCAGGGCAATTTTCAAAACTGTCTTACCTTGTCTTGGCAAGGATTGACAATTATTTTTTCTTGTATTGTGCTAGTCCTGTCTGGACACCATGTATTTTGTCAGTGGTTGAAGCATGGGAAATTCTTTGCCCAAAGGCCACTTTTGTCAAGAAGAAAACAATTTCCTAGTGGAGTGTCTTTGGTGCTCAACATACTCTCCAGAATAGATCAGTGCTGAGAGGAGCAATTGTGTCTCACTTCAACTGAACCCTTAATAATTTAAATGCCATATGCTACAGTTCTTTAAAGTGGTTGAAGATTATCTGTCTATGCAGAATACAATCTCTATGTATCTAAAGAACTTGGTTAGTCTAACTATGACAAACATGGATGACTATTAACCAATAATCATTAATATTTTATAGCTTAAGTATTAAGACTTCATATTAAAATATTAAATAATCTTTAAACAACCGTACAGCACATCAGGATAATGATCTCAAGATGTCAACAATGTATAAGTATCTTGATCATAGGTAGAAATGTATAGTGCAATATGCTAGATATATTCTAAAATTGTATCAGTATACAAAATGTCTTAAGCAGAGGTAGAAGCATGAATACACACATTCCTGACATGAGAAAGAAACTCTGCATATTTCTTCTAGCAATATGCTTGGATTTAGAGAAGAACAGTCACTGTCCAACTTCAAAGCCAGCTTTAATTTTTAAGTAGAGATATGTACATCTTCTGGTAATGAATTTTAACTGTGCAGATGATACAGCAACATAAATCAGATTTATATTTGCTTGGTGAGTCTTCCTGGATAGATATCTTTTCTTCTTAAGACATGTAGATGTCTAAAGTCTCTTGACAATTTGAAAATGGGTATTTTCCTGCTAAGATGAGAACAGAACCCTGCCCCAACTCTTATGAGATTTCCTTACCACCTGTATGATTGTCACCTCCTTAGATGAATAGTCATTTCTCTTTCTCAAGAAGTTTCTCACTTTCAAACTAAATCTTTATTAATTTTGATGATATTTGTAGCTTTTATTTTCCTGTGGAAACAAGAGTGAAAACCCTTTCCCAACTTAGCACATCTCCTGGTTTCCATTCTGAGGTCCACAGATCCTTGATATACACTGACTGATTTAATTAAGAAGTTTATTTTCTATTATCCAATGTCTCTTTGCTGCTGTTGTTCCTTTCTCATTTGAGTTAAGAAAATTCAAGGTTAATAAAGCAATATGCAATCTATTTCTGGGGGATTTTCCATCCCTTTCTGTTTGTTTAACACATCCTTTTTAGTCCGACTTGATCTTTCTATAGCTGCCTGACTTGTAGGATTGTTTGGTATACTTGTAATATTCTTTTATCCTAATAAACAAAAAAACTGTTTCATTTTTTAGATATATATTCTGAACCATTATCTGTTTTGATTTGTGCAGGTATACCCATGATGTCCACAACTCTAATAAATGTGTGATTACTGAATCAGACTTTTCTGAGGTCAAAGCAGTTGCACATTGAAAACTGGTATAATTATCAATGGTTTGTTGTACATATTTTAATTTTTCAAAATCTGCAAAGTAAAACACATCCATCTGCCATATTTAAATCATTTGAGTACCCTTTGGTTACTACCTGCATGTAGTGGTGTTTTATTATAGAAAGAGCAAGTAGAACATTACTTTATAATATCCTTAGCTTGTTGACATGAATAGAAAGCTTTTTATTTAACCCTTTGGTATTGACAAGATTTTTTTATGAATTTTTGAGGTCTTCAGCATATTTGCAATCAATAGCTGATCAATTTCTGCATTACCTAGAAGATTTGGTATACCTGTATGTAATCAGATGTGTGTTATGTATATGGGACAAAGCCTATTCTCGATTATATTTTGAGCTTGAATGCATAATGAAGTCAATTCTATATCATCTGTTATAATTTAAGTGGTTTCAATATGCAAAACAACTCTTTCTTCATATTGCAAATCAGTAACTATATTGGGAGGTTCTCTAAAATCACTTAGTACCAAAAGCCAGAATTATAAGGGTTTTGTTCTACCTTACTTAAATCTTCTGATTTGTAACATGCCTTTGCTGATTTATTTGCATCATTATAGAATGTATGGGCTTCAGTTGTTCATATGGTAGATACAATGTTGGGAAGAATCTAAGTAGTTCTCTTCATAAGGCTAATTTTATCACTTTTAGGATAATTTTTATTGATCGCTCCTAAAAAATGAGTGTAAGTTCTTTGCCAGGGTTCATTGTCTCCCCATAATTTTTAGTTTCATCAGTAGTAAAAAGCACTGTAATCTCTGCAGAATCTATTCCTGCTAGTTAATGAAGTCTCAGTTTTTTATAATTAGTTCAGAGACATTTTCCACATAAATTTTTAATTTTCAAATCAGTTTGTGTGATAAAGATCCATTCTAAAATAATATCTTCCCCCTGCATTAAAATTCCTGTATGGGAAATTCAGGAAGACAATATGACTAGAATGCAATTAAGATTTGGAACCACCCGATCCACATGTGCCTTCTGCAATTTCTCTTCAACCAAAGTTGATTCTTTCTCAGCTTCAACTGTTAATTCCCTGGGGTTATTTAAGTCTTTGTGATCATCTAATGTTTTGTTTAAATGAATTATTAGATCACGTGTTTTCCCAACAGTGGGTCTTTTATTGGAAATATCTCTCAACAATTTTTGAAAGTCATTAAGAGTCTGCTATTTGTATCTCCCAATCTAAGCTTTTTTGTGTTCTAATTTTTGTAAACTATTTTGTAACCTAGGTAATTCATAGAGTCTTCTCTTTGTATTTTTTCAGGAGCAATTTCTAATCCCCATTTAGGCAAAACTTTCTTTACTTCTTCAAGCATTCTTTCTAAAGTATCTGCATTTGCATCAGATAACAAAATGTCATCCATGTAATGGTAAATTATAGACTTAGGAAATTGCTTGCATGTTATTTCTAATGGCTGACTTACAAGCATTGGCACAGGGTGGGATTATTGAGCATTCTCTGTGATAAGATGGCCCATTAATATCACCAAGTAGCCTGAAAATTTTTATAAGTAGCCACTGTGAAGGCAAATTTTTATCTGTAGTTTTCTTGTAAAGGTATAGTGAAGATACAATCTTTTAAATCAATAACTATAAGAGATCATCATTTAGACAATAGGGAAGGCAAAGGAATTCCAGATTGTAGAGGGTACATACGTTAAATTACTTTGTTGACAGCTCTTATATTTGTTGCCATTCTTCATTTTCCAGATTTCTTTTTATCAACAAATACAGGGGAATTCCAAGGGCTAGTTGATACTTCAATATGGTGAGTATCTATTTGCTCCTGTACCAGCTGTTCTAAAGCCTGCAGTTTCTCTTCTACTAAAGGCCATTGTTTAACCTATGTTTGTTTCTTAGTTAGCTGTTTTTAAGATAAGGCTGATAGAACCTCTGAAGTCTTGCTAGTTGCTTTATCTTCTTATACAGCCTGAATGGTTGGTGGTGACATTTTTTATAGTACCTTATAATATCCTTCCCAAAGACATGAGTTTCTGTAACTGCAGGAATGTTAATCTGGGTATTCCATTGCTGCAGCAGATCATGACTCATAAATTCACTGGGAAAATAGCCACATATGGCCTCAGCCTTCCTATCTGTCATTTTGGCCCTATGTATTCAACCCATCTCATGCTTGGCTTCATTGGGATAGGTTTCCAACTCCTAGGAATTCAACATCTACCTCTTGAAGAGATTAATTCTTCCAAGATTGTGGATTAATGATAGTCACATCTGCACCTGTGTTCAGTAATCCCTCAATTACAATGTTATTTATATGCACTCTTAAGTTTTGGTCTTTGGTCATTTATGGAAGTCTGCCAAAATATTCATTTCCTATTTTCTATTGGAATTTTTGATTCATCCTTGATGTTTAATCCATCATCTAGACAGTATGATTTTTTTTACAACAGGCAGTGGGTTTTTTAAAATTTTTTTCTGATGAGACATGTCTGCAACAGTGACTGGGAATAACTGAAACACATTTGACATAAGTGTCTGTGAGAGCCTCCCCAAGGAGTTTCTTGATGTTATCACGTTGCCTTGTTTGTTTTTTATTGGTCTGCATTCATTGGCCAATGTCAGCCTTTGGCCACATCTACATAATCCAAAAGATTGAGATCTTCTATTTTTGTCATTCCCACAGGAGACATTATTTCTAGGAATGCCTTGTCTACAATCTCTTCACAGATATCCTATTCTGCCACAATTAAAGCATTTGGCATTTTGATGTCTCCTCATAGCTTTGGAAATTGCTTCTCCTACCCAAGCCTCAATATTCTAGTCAAATATCTCAACTTTCATTGCATGCAGGATCCATTTATCCATTGGTTATTATCTCACTTTTAAAGGGCCAAGTATCTTTTTGCATTCTAAGTTGGTATTTTCAAAAGTCAGAAATTCAATGAGTACTCTTATAGCTTCTGGATCTATTGATCTTATTTGTAAAGCCTTAGTTAATATTTGCAAAGTATCACTAAAGGGTTCTCTTTGGTGCTGTTTAACTCTGGTATATGACTTAATTTGTTTTCCTAGTTCTTGAATCCTATCCCAAGGATTTAAGGCTGCTGTGTGGCATAGAAATAAGATGTGTTCATCATAAAGATCTTGATCCTGTGGGTTAATGTAAGTGCTCTTGCCAAGAATTTAATCTTGGGAAGCCTCAAATCATTTTGCTCTTCCCTGTTGTCCTAAAATTGTTTGCCTTTTCTTGCTAGTAGCATTTCCACAGTAGTTGTGTTCTATCTTCCAGGACTGCTGAAACTAATTAAAGCCAGTTGTGGGGAGTAGCCTTATTGCTTGAAGCCCATGTTTTTACTATCTTCCTAACAAATGTTGAATGCAAGCCATAAGATACTAATAAAGATATTAATTTCTTTCAGATCTTTCATACTGTTTCCATCTACATTCTTTGGAACCTTTTGGGCTTTTAGTACTAGATGGCTTGTCAGAGATGATTTTGGCATAAGTACCTAAAACCCTTGGTAAGTCATCTCTGACTCTGACAAGTACTGGCAATGTTCAATTCTGTCCTTATACCTTTTCTCCTTGCCTATCAGTTCCAATAAATTCCTCAATCATTTCACAATCATTTCAAATCTTTTTTCCACTGTTTTTGGTAAAGCCTGAGTCTGTTGACTTGTGAATATTTCTAATAATTTCATTGACTCACATAAACTCTGGTCCTCATTCTACACATATGATACCAAGGTATAGAATTTTTCATTAAAGATACCTTCTTATTCTTGAATATTATTGGGATGGCATGCAGTTTGCTTCCCTGGAGAGATACTTTGTCTGCTAGCTTATCATAACAATTTAGCAGATCTTTATTGTCAAATTCAACATTATAAATTCTTTCAGATAATTTCTCAGCACCCTTTGACATGGATTGAATATTGTCTGTAAAATTAATGTTATCCTTTTTAATAGTATTAATTTTTTCATCTAACTTTTGATATTCAATATTATTTATCTTTCAGCTAGCTGTTCATTATTAGTCTGTAAAGACTATATCATTTCTAAAAATGCCTCATTCCTGGCTCTGTTATCAAACCATTTTCTTTAGGATATAATATGAAAAGCAGAGCTAAGTCCTAATATCCAATAAATGGATGTATCAGAAAAATCTTATAACCTTGCATAATACCATCCATAGTATAAGCAAAAAACTTATTTAATTCCTGGATGGTGACATTGTTTGTAATTACACAACTTTCAAATTTATTTTTTCATTTATTAATCTTATAACTTATATTTGTTATGAGATTTCAGTAAATTATGTAATAATCTTTATTGGCCAGCAGGTGTTGTGGATGCAACTGCATGTTGGAAACACAACCAACAGTGATGTGAACAGTCCTGCTAGATTCCTCATAAGTGCCTGTTTAAATACTGTCAAATATGCTAATGAATTAAGAGCAATTAATCAGTTCCATAAATGGAGAGAACATTTTGGCCAGAATATCAAGGAACCCAGAGCTCTTGAGCTGGGAACACAAATCAGAATCTACACAAGTTGACACATGCCAGAGAAAGTGGCAGGGGGGAGAAAGTGTGTGCAAGCCTGGGAAGTTGCCATGTCACCATGCTGTAACTCCACTGTAGTGGGGTTTTAGAAAAAAAAGACTTAGTAGGTGAAATCAAGCCAGGCAGGTAGGGTTGGGAGACCCTCTGGGCCGTGGACCTTTTTGGCTGGTCCTAGTAGGCATGGAGTCAGGCCCCACATCAGGCACCAGATGTTGATGGATGCAATAGAGTAGACTCACACTAGCTCAAAACTGAGTATAATAGTGGGTTCTTTATTTATGGGTAGCCTAACAGATCACAGTCCTCTCTGTGAGTGGGGAACAGGAAGGAGAGAGAGAGAGAGAGAGAGAGAGAGAGAGAGAGAGAGAGAATGAGTACATAATTATTACGTCTGTGTTTATAGTACAAGAGACCACACCCAAGTGTGCTGGTATCTTAAAGGCTATTGGTTAAAGTAGTTTCCACAGCAGTGTTTGGTACCTCCTCAGGAGTGTTTAGTTAGACTGACCTGAGAGGCCCCTAGATCCAGTTTCTGCTACTGATCCGCAAATTTCTAGGTAATTCCACTATCTCTGCTTTGATCTATTTTTATGAATACTAGGATAACAGATGCAACCTTTCACATGGGTTCTAAGGTATAATTGTGCTGGGATGATAGGTATGTGATTTTTATATGGGTCCTGGGGTGTGACTCGGATCATTAGGGCCATCTCCCCAAGTTCTTCATTCTCTATTTAATATGACTTCTCACTATCCCTCTTTTATTAACAGTATAATCACTTTCATAGGAAGTAGATCCTGGCATTAGATAACCTTTCTTTACAACAGAAACAGTTCCCAGCTTATGGAGCCTGGCAGTGTGAAAGGCATATCTGAATCTGAAGGTTGTTCAACCTTGACCACTGCATTATTTATTTCTTCCTGGATCCCTCTCACATCCCAAGCACAACCTGTCCTCATGATCCTTTGCCCCTTTTCTATCATCTGCCCTATATCTATTTTCTTTCATTTACTGGAAGACATAGAAATTCTATACAAAGGAAATCTTGAATGTTTTCTTTTCTGGAAAGTTACATTGATCAATCTAAATCCACATACTTCATCATCTATACATAGATGTTGCATGAAAATATGTTAATATATCAATATTACACACATTATATTTCAGCACTTAGAATAACCAAATAGGCATTTCCCTTCTTTAGTTATTTTCAAATATTATTTTCTTTGAAATTATATATATATATAATTATATTATTTCCCTTTCCCTTTCTTGCCCCAAATCTATATTGTTCTTTCTCAAATTTATAGGTCATTTTTATTTTGTTATTGTTTCATACACACATTCCAAATAATAATTATAACCTATTCTGTACATATAATGTTACCTCTTTGTATATGATTTGAGGGCTGATCATTTGGTTTTAGATAACCATTGGATGGCTTTTCACTGGTGAAGACTATCTCCATGAAGTTTATTCAACAAAGCTGTGTAACAAAGATCTGAACAGGAATCGCACAATTAGACATTCTAACACATAATGGACATTATCCCAGTTCATCAATCCTAGAAAAAGTACTACTGGCACCTAAGGAACTTTGAGAATAGAAGTAGATTTATTCAGTTTTGACACTACATCAAAATCTCATGATCAATCAAAATTTCCAAATAGCTTACCCCTTAAATAACAAGTACTATGAGCTACATATGAATACATGTGTGAATAAAAGTGTGAAATGGATAGGCAAGCTGATAATTACTTGCTACAAATGTCATGAAATTTTAAGAATTTTTAAGCTGTATATGTGACTTGTTTGGTGATATCTTCACTGGAAACAAAATTTAGATCAGTTTTATGGTATGTAATCTCTACCTCAGGCATACTTTACCATCTGAAACTTAATACCATGTTCTCTTTTTTTGCCCCCTTTCTTTCTCTATATCCGTTCTACCTTATTCCTTCATCTAATATCCTTTATGTTCTTTAAAATTTTGATGCAGACACAGATGGTTTGAAGCTTGTTATTTAGAACAGACTGGTCTTTAACAAATAGAGCCCCACTTGCCTTTGCCTCATATCTACTCAACTTAAAAGTAGGTGCCACCACACCTGCATCCAGATTTTTTTCTCTAATTTGATTAATTGAACTATTATTTGTTTTGTAATATAATTGATGCTTAGAGCTAGTTATATTTTATAACCATACTACTTTTCATAAGTCTTTGAATGACTGAGTTTAATTTTAGTTGGAAGATTATAAAGTGCAACAAGTCATTTACGGAGAATGAAAATAATGGTATTCCTATGGGAACAGTCCATCTTTTCAATTCTGATTTTTATTTTAAACAGGAACCATCTGGTTTTTAATTAATGCAAGGGAAAGAAATGTTTGCATTTACCATGTGTGTAGACTCCTGTTAGCTTAACAAGTACTAAATCTTTTCATGCAGTTTGGTTTTAGGCAACCTTTGACCTTTTTAGTTTTTTTTTAATTTTCAATATTTTTTTATTTTCAATAGTTTTTTTTTTAAATGCCAGGAACTCTCAAGCCACTAGTCTTGAAGGAAAAGGTCATCTCAAAGAAAAAAGTTAGTCCTGAGTTTTGTAACAGTGTGTTTCTGTTTTCTAATCTGAGGTGTCAGGCACTAATTGCTGAGATGTTGAAAAGAAGCTTATGGTGTGCACTGGCCATGGAAGCATAATGATGCTTTAGGAACTTCTGCAGCTTTTTAAAACACAAAACTGGCAAAATGTGAGAAGAGGTCAAGTTCAACTGTTAGGGAAAGTGGAGGCCATTCTCTTCAAGTCTAGAAGTTTTAACAGGTTTTCCTGAGATCTAGGAAAGTATTTTCTTGACCATAAATCATCAGTGATATCCAGGAGCACTCTGGAGGGACAATTCTCAGCTAATTCCTGAGAAGGACAAGACCTTTGCTTAGTAACTATCTACACTTTCCAGAATATCTGTCTTTCTAGATCAGTAATTTGATGATAGTATAAAAACAAAATAACAAAGGCTTGGCCAACAAAATAGATCACATTGAGGACTTTTCTTAAAAGCCAACTTTAAGAGCAAATGAGGTTACACTAAATAGATATCATAAAAATATAATAATTATAGTAAGAAACTGCATGTATGAGGGACCATATAAGCTTTTGTTAAAAAACAATTTTGTTTTTTAGAAGAAACCTGGAGGCAGAATGAAGCTGGAGTTATGGTCCTTGTTCAGGAACTAAGAGCATTTCTGATCAAGTCACCACCTGCATGTTCCTTCTCTAGAACATTCTATTTTGTAACCAAAGTCCTTGAGATTGTAAGATGCAGTTTATTATTCAAGTGTTCAATCAGATATTTAAATAATCTATGTTTTATAATAATATAACATTCAGAATCATACTAGTGCTATGATGATACATTGAAAAATTGTATCAGTGGCTGAGAAGAATGTTGTTTGGGGTAAATAAACAAAATCATATTGATTATTGTGGTATGAGAATTAGAGTCCTAGAATATTATTCATTGTGTTACACATCACACACACTTAAAGGTTTTAAATAACAAAAGTGCAGCAACTATGTTCTCTGAAAAATTTCCAAGTTGGAAAGGAACCAGTTTTTACTTTAAATATTTTAATAAATGAGAGTAACTCTATGAAATAAGTCCCATAATTTCATTGCTGAATTTATGTATTTATAAGTATGTTGTCAATTCTCAGTTATTGGAATGAAGAGGAGAACACAGTTGTGAAATTGAAGGTGTTGCAGCAAACTAAAGGGTCTAAAGTACAAATTATTTTGAAACACAATTGTAATTAGTCTTAACAATAAAAACCCAGAGTCAGATATCAAGAGTAAAAGTTGAAAGATCAGAGAAGCAGAACAGCCAGCCACCAGAAACTTCTTACCTCTACCAATGCTCAGACTTAAATGAGCAATTCTGTCTCTATGAATCTCAGACTGAATGGGCCCAGATCTTGTCTCCAACTACCTAGTGCTGGTATTAAAGGTGTGTGCCACCACTGCCTGGGCTCTATGGTTTACTAGTTGCTAGCTCTACCCTCTGATCACCAGGCAAGCTTTATTTGTCATAACACAAACAATATATCATACATTATTTAACTCTGAAGGTTTTGACAAAAATACTCTAAGGAAACAAATGAAAATGATATGTTTTTTATGGCACTGAGATTACAATGATTTTTTAACAGCAGTAAAATCAAACATATTTGATTTTGTTTTTGATCTGTGTACATGTGACATTCATCTATGTAAAATAGCAGTAAATATACCCATTAGTTCCATAAAATTATTTTGTTTTATTTTATTTATTGTATTAAAGTATGTGTCTTCATGTGTGCATGTGAACATGAGTACAAGTACCTGCAGAATCCGGAAGATGGCAGTGGATCCTCTGGAGCTGCACTTATAGGTGATTGAGAGCTACCTGACATGAGTGTTGGGAACTGAAATTGGGTTCTCTGGAGAGTGGCATGGGTGCTTAATCACTGAGAGATCTCTTTAGTCCAGCACATGTAGCTTTAATATCTTATTTTCAATAGACTTTTAATCAAATATATAGGGAAAGTACATCTGGGAGAAAATTATATGCATCACACCTGAAAATTTGCCATTTTCCTATTTGTTTTTGATATGAAGTTACTACTCTTAAAATCTGTTTGCAGGGCTATTGATAGAGTGTCATAGTAAACTACTGTGATAGAAGAGTTACCACCGGTAACGCCTTCCAGAAAAATTATATTTTCAATGAAATTGCATTTTCCCAATCCCTGCCCAGCTTGTATTTCTGAAAGGATACACATTTCTTAGCAAGAGCATTTTAACAGGTAAAATTTATTTAATCCCAGAACATTGTCTTCACAAATAAGAAACAAATTGGTTCCAATAGCCTTTTACAATTATCTGTCTTTGCTGTTGCTCTTTCCCATGACTAAATGAGAAAATAATGAATCCAAGATGAAAATCTCTTTAGGAGAATCAACTTAGTCAACTTCTTCAATACAGGAGTGAATTCCATTTGTATAACAAAAGAAAATTCCAAAGTGATGGGACAAAGGCAATAAAGTATACACATTTTCACTAAGTGTTAACTTCTTTAAAACAAAAGGGCATTCTATATAGATGGTTAATACCTTGCTTCTGTTGGTGTTCCACCTAATTTTGAAAATTTTTTACTCTAGCACAGAGAATGTATGCCTGAGAACCCATATTTTATATTCTTGTTCACACCACAACTCTTATTTAGATTGGACTTGTGAGAAGTACTTTAACAGGGAATGGAAGGTAGTAGAGAAATTAAGCCCAATGTTGTTTCATATGGTAACAGGCAAGTGACAACCAAACTGAGATAAAGAATGAAGGCTTTAATATAGGGTGATACATGGATTTTGATAGGATACATATTTATATGTGTTATTGATGGAAGTTGTAACCAGTATTGCTTTGTTTTTATCCAATTTGATGCTTTGAGTGTTGGGATGATTCCTACAATGCACTCTCTGCAATTCCTTCTTCTCTTTATTCCTAAGCCTGAGAAAACTTTTTCTCATATCCCAGTGGCAATTTTTGAGTCTTAAAAATTTAATTATTTTAGTGATATTTGATGATGTACAAATGTGTGTGACTATGTCTGGGTATAACTTGTTTGTGAGGACTCTTCAGGGTTCAGAAAATGCCAATTCTCTTGGTGCTAGAGTTACAATTAGTTGTGAGCTTCCTGAGTGGGTGCTTGGAACTCAACTCAGGTCCTCTGCAAGGGAAATGCTTGTTCTTAACTGCTGAATATCAGTTCAACCCATGTAGACCATTTGATAAAGCGAACATGGCTTCAAGAGCTGTATTTGTGAGGATAAATACTTTGTGATTACCAAGTTTGTGCATTGTGAACATGACTGGCTGCATACGGCCTTATCATGAACCAGTACTCTAGTTATAAACCCTTAGCATAATCAAAGCAGAGAGATCCCATTAATATTCATTGTTATTTCGTTTTCTTGTTTTCTAGTGTTACTCTTCCAACTGAACATTCAATGAGCACATTGAAGAGATTTTGTAGTTAGATTTCAACAAGGTCCTCAAGGCTCCTCCTGAGAACCAGTTTCCTGAGTTTAGGCTGTCTGTTGAGAGTAAGGATAGACTATAACATGATTGAAGATTTTCTTGGGTGATGAATCTACATAGGTTTCTCCCAATTTTAGAAAGAAGAACCAACTTCATTCTGTTACACTGTCTTTTCAGATAGATTTTCAGAAGAAAATATGTCATTATCTAGATGAAAACATAAATTTTCTTACAGCATAGATGAAAGAGTGTTTTACCCTAGAGAATACAAACAGTTGTATTTTCCTTTGCATGGGTGTTGGTTGCTTCAAACTACAACTGTTGAAGTACCATCAGAATCACATGTGCTTATCACATTGCGGGAAGTTTTATTTGAAGGGAATGACCTAAAGTTGATTACTATCCTTATGTTTCTTAATAAAGCACCCTGACACCTCTTTACCATGAGTTTCTAACCTTCTCTCAGCCCTCATGGCATTGTACCAGACTATATTACTTTTAGTAAACTAAATTTCAAAAGTTACTGAAAAAATTGTTTAATTTGATGTTTTATTGTGGATCAGTGACTGTTTTCTAATTTCTCATCCCTACATCTGACTTGGAATAAAAGCACATACAGCCAGTTTGTTTGTTTTTAGATCTGTTCCATCACTGTCTTATGGCTGTGTTGAGATGGGCTCTATGTCTGTTTTTGTCCTGAACCTGCCACAAGGCAAGAAAAAAGCAAGGGAATTCAAGGTACTATACCTAATAATATTTACTTGTGAAGCTTCATATTCAACCAGACCTTACCAAATGAAAGAATCCTATTACAAGATACTGGATGAAGCCAACTGGGATAAGACTGGAGAGGGGGAGTCTTGGAAAGACATAGGTATAGTGTATTTATGGGAGAACTGTGGTTTGTTGAAGTGAGAGAGTGGACTGTTGCAGGTTTCCTTTCTAAAGAAGAATATCAAAATCACATTGTCGCCTACTCTACAGGCTCTCTTAGGATCCTTCCAGAGGACCATCATATCCAAATACAATATTGATATGGACTCTCAGAGTTTTATTCCTACATTTATGACCAAAGGGCCAATTTGCTCTGTTTGTACATCTTTGAGCCAATCCTTTGCAGCTTATTTTCCCAAAACAAAAGACATGATTCTCATCATGGGTAAGAACGGGTTTTAGATTGACACATGGGAACACACATTTTTATATGTGACATTTCAGCAACTGTTGTACACCTCAGTTTTGTAATTATTGAAAAGGTGTCTGACTTCTTAATAAATATTAGCAAACTTAAACAAATAGTTGTGCCTTCCATGGAAAACATGTACAGGAAGTTATTTTATAACCATGTCTGATACTGCCTACTAATGTATCCTCATTGACAATCAAAACGAACACTGGACAGGACAATCACTGAAAATGTGGAAATGGATGAAATGAAATAAAGTCTTCAGTCATGGAAACTTTTGAGCAGATGTTTAATAGGTAAACAATTAGAACTCTCTCTTCTTGTTCAACGTGCATTGACACAAGCAAAAGGATCATCAGTTTTACTGCATTCTTTAATGTCCACCATCATTGAAGCACTTTTTCTGATCTCAAACTTGGTTATAAAGTGAGTATTGCACCTTCTCATTCACGCCATCTCTGTGCTATCCTTAGGTCTTCTTACAGTAATGAGTAACACATAGGACCCACTTATTTGAAAGATTCACATTGAACTGTTTATAAATGATAGACAAGACAGCATAAAAGTAATAAGAGGGAAAGTGGGAAGAGTGAAGGAGAGGAATGTGTGGTCAGGATTCAATGCATGAGAGAAGAATAAATTTAAATAGAAGGATTAGATCTAGAAATGTAAGGGAGTTATTAAATCCAATGTCCATTGTTCTTCTCTCTTTCTCCTTGCATTCTTTTCAGTAACATGACTCAAAATAGAAAATTTTGACAATTTTTGTCACTATTCAAAATATTTTAGTTTATTCTTTGAAAATATCAAAATATATACATTGTATATTTGTTGTATCAACTTAACCTATGGTCATGCTGCCTTTACTACTTTTCCCCTTTTTTTCCTATCACTGACTCTCACTTCTAAACATTCTCTACTTCTTATACAAGTGTAAAGTCCTGAGGATGTCCTTGCTTGACATTAGTGATAATGTGTTAAATGTCTTATGATATGCAAGAATGGATATTCAAGAAATTTTGAATAAATTGCATGATATTTGACTGTCTATGTTGTTAATCATGAATTCTTAAGTGGAAGGAATATGTGCCCAGAGAAAGGTTCACATCTTACATCCTATGGATTTCTGTATGCAATCTTTTGATTGGCATGCACAGTAGTTAAGCACATAAGAATAATTCATAAATAAAAACTAGATTTTAGAATGAAATGAGGACTTAAGTCTTTAGCTTTTAATTAAGGTCCTGTTAATGTAGGCTAGACTTGTTCTAGAATTGTGTACTTGAGTTAGTGACTAAGTTTCAAAATGAGAAATAGATTTACATTTTATCACTGGGTATACTCTGTTAAAGTTTAAATAAGCAGAAAACAAGTAAAAATAATAATGAGACTGTAGTATATCTTACAATTAATCACATCATAATTACTGCATATATTTTTATATCTCTACAGTTTTGTAATTAATTTTTACATTTGGTAAATTTTGGCAAACAAATTTTGGAGATTTTATGTCATCAACTAATCAATATATTAAAGTCAACTTTATTTCATTATTTTTTGTTGACATTGCTAGAAGATTACAATAGAATGTAGAAAATGTGACTGGAAAAGGCCAGCCATTGTACTTTGTTCTACCAGTGTTCTGTTTTGCTATTTTCTTCACATGAGGTGATATATCCTGAGACACCATAAATCACTGTTGTAGATAAAGTATTCATTAAAGAATTGTATATGCTTAATATTTGAGAACTTTAGCATATATTAAAATGATTTTGGATAAAGGTTTTTAAATAAAATCAAGGGGAATGTAATTATACAATGTGAAATTAGAAGACAATGTGGTATATTACTTATCTTTGAATAAACAGAAGCTTTTTTGTCTGTCCATTGGCATTTAAGGACTCACATACATATATCTTTACTTCAGTTTTGAGTACTGCTTCCATTCCATAGAATCCAAATTTAATACATTTGCGTAGTGACCAGTGCATGTTAGACCAGTGCAATATTTTGCACATGTTGTTTCATCCTTGTCCAGGAGGAAATGTGGGATCAAATGTAGACAAAGGTGAAGGTAAGACCATTATGTTAACAGGATTCTATGTCAGCAGTGAATTATAAGAACCAAACTGAATATAGAAATTTGAGGTGAAACTGGGACATCATGTGTCTAAAAACTGGCATCCGGTGGGAAGCAGTAGTTAAAGGTATGAGAAATGCTGTCATGGGGAATTCTTTTACAGAAATGAACAATCTCTGATGTATTGTAAAAGTGCTAGAAAATTAATCTAGATGGGAAAACAAATGAAGGTAGAAAGCATAATTGACAGGGGAGAATTTCAGATCTGGTGGGGCATGAGAGGAAGTTAATGAGCTGCTCAGGTGGTAAGTTCTTCTCAAAAAGCAGCAAAGATAGCTGTTGTTAGACAAAGGTGGGAAACCAGTGTGGTGAATATTTTTGAAGATATTGGAATAGAAAAAGAAGAGAAGATATTTTTTAAATAGATAATTGCTTTTAAAGAGATCAAGATCATTATGCTTTCTTCTCTAGAATCCTGTAGTAACAACTCTGAAAAGAGGAAAGCACTTTTTTATTGACGTCCATAAATTCTTTTATGATTTTTCAAGATCATGAACTGATATGAAAATTTCAATTTATTAACTTCTTACCTCTCATTGCCATGCCCTTCCAATGTAAAATGAAGAACTTGATGATGGATCTAGAAATGAACTGCTCAGAGCAGGAGGACTTGTCCTGGTTACTCATAACAACCTAATCAGTACACACTCAGCTACCAGTCTGCCTGAAGTCCTACCATATGACCACTTACAGCAATCTGTAACTCAAATTCCAGAACATCTGGTGCCCCCTTTTGGCTTCTATAAGCATTACTCACATGTGGTGCACATATGGTTATCCGGACTCATACAAACAACTATCTATGTTATATGAAAGATAGTAGAAACCTGTATCATCAACCCTAAATGCTTCAAAGAAACTCCTGCACAGTGACCAATGGAAACAAACTTAAAAGCCTGGCAATTTTGGTCTAGTGTGAGTATATTAGTTGTGTTTATCATTACCATGACAAAGCATCTCACAGAAGCAACTTAAGGAAGTTTATTTTAATTTACAGTTTGAGGGTGAGAGTTCATGGTAACTGGAACATTAGGCAGCTCGTCACATTGTATCAGCATATGCAAAGGAAAGAAAGGTGAATAATTGTCCTTAGCTTGCCTTTTCATTTTCTTTCTCTCTAGGGACCCAACCTAAGAAGGACTATATTCATACCCAGAGTTGTAGTGATGAGGCGAGAGCGGGCTGCGTCCTGCCACCCGGCTCTCAGCCATCCAGCTAGCCTGTATTAAGAGGAGCTGGCGGGCTGTGTTCCCAGCGCGCAGCTAGCTTAACCCCTGAAATAATTACACAGAAACTGTATTCATTTAAACACTGCCTGGCCCATTAGTTCTAGCCTCTTATTGGCTAACTCTCACATCTTGATTCAACCCATTTCTAATAATCTGTATGTCACCATGAGGTCATGGCTTACCGGGAAAGATTCAGCGTGTCTGACTGGGCAGCTCCATGGTGGCTCTCTGACTCTTCTTCCCAGCATTCTGTTCTGTCTCCTTGCCTACACTATCATGAGGCCCAAAGCAGTTTCTTTATTAACCAATGAAAGCAACACAAATACAGAAGGACCTCCTATACCACAGAGTGTTCTGACTTCGATAAAACAAGGCCACTTTTATCTCAACCTATTCTGTATACTGTCAAAATGACAATCAAAATAAAAAACTAGAATGAGCCAATTCTGAAGAGACACTTTAGTGTTGATCCTCTCTTGGGGCTGTACAGTACTGCTGTGCATTGTACAAGCTGTTTCTTTGTGCCAATCTTTCTGACTCTTCCCTCTTCCAAGTAAATTATCTCCAAGACAATTTTCTCTTTAAACTCTCACCTATTAACCTTTGACTCTGTCATATAAAGCTCAGATTTCTAGTGAAGCTGCCAATAAACAGTTAAGAAATAATGAAGATGAACCTACTTCTCACCAAGCAAATGCTCCCAGACAGAGACACCAAATGCAGAGCTTCTACTTCACAAAGAGGAAGATTACACTCACACTTAACATGCTTAGTATCTGAGCATAATTATCCCATGAAAGGGGGTTTATACTTTTACCTGGCCATGTTTAGACTCAATTGGGACTATAACTAGAAATCATTTTCAGGAAAGAGTCACATACTATGCTATACCTGATTCATGCCACTGTTCTGAGACATAGTGAGATTTCCATGTAGCCAGGTTCAGGTGTAGCCTACATCCTATTGTAAGTGTAAAGAAAACAAGAGACCTGTATGCACAAATGTCCCTGACTTTGTATTTCTGCAATACAGGGGTAAGAATTTAAGTATTCAGTCCACTATACTTATTTCAGTATTGTATTTAGTTTGTGCTGTTGTCACAGTAGGGATTTTCATTCTTCTTTCCATATCTCTTTAAAGATTTGCTGTCAGTGGCAATCCAGTCAGCTACAGGGGCCAGGTGTCAGTGAACTAAAGCTTTTCTAAAGTGAATGGAGATTCATGACTGATAGCAAAATATTGTTGAGAATGAGTTCCCATCAGCAGAGCAATAACTTCATTCAAAGGACCAGCAGTTCAGTCTAAGAGTGTCCTCCTGAGAAGAGTAGATTTCTATTTAAGTTCTAGGATATGATGTAGCTGCACTATAAATATTTCTCAATGGTTTTACTTTAGGTGGTTATGACCAACCTATATTTCATAAATCATCCCAAAAGTTAACTTTTGAGTTCAGGCTGAAATATCTCTCTAATGAGAGCAGTTCACCACTGACTAAGAATTAACACAAAACTTTTATTATGACTGTTCACCTCTTCAGCTAGGCTAAGATTACTTTTGTCTGCCATGTCCATCTTCTCTAACTTCAGTTCCACCAAATGGACAAAAGGCTTGAGGAAAATATCAGTACAGGTAACAAATATTTTAGGAAAAGACATTGATGTTCATGTAACTCATCCACAAATTCTTCCTTAATTGAGTCAGCAAGCTGACTTTACTGGCTCCACAGACGTAAGCTGGAGCTATCCTCACATAATGATTCAACCATTGTTTCCAGATGATTAAAGCTGGTTATTTTGCAGAATGAAAGCCAATAAGACTAATCTATTTATTTCTGTTTAACAGGTTGTTTGTTATAGATAACACAAAACTTGAACATCTCCCATATTCTTGGCAATATAAACTCCTAAGTTATTCTGAGGAAAAGCTTTCTAAAAATTTGACCCTTCACATTTTCTTTTTCCAGCATTATTTAGCTGGCTCTATTATAAAATGTTACACCATAAATATTTATGTGTACCTTTTCAAATGAAAACAATAAATTAAAAACTATATGTACTATGAAAGTTGAATAGTTTGCCTTTCTTCATCTAGGCATTATATTATAACCATCAAACTTACAGAAGTTTTCTAAACATATACAAATTAATATATACACAGGGATATTTAGAAATATGCTTTGCTAATTTTGTACCTAATGTAATTTATATTCATCACTTTGGATCATATCTTATTTTTAATTATTTAATTGTTTACAGAGAGTATACAAATATTACATAATTAGCCCCCTTTTTATCCTTTAGAATTTTTCCATATTCTTCATCTTTCTCTTCTCCCCCTCTCAAATTTTTGGTATTGGTTTCCTTTTCTTATCTAGTGTTGCTGCATATACACGCATTCAGCATCAAATATTCTTTCTCATTCTGTGTACTTCATCTTCATCAGAGAGTCATTCTTTCTTTGTGCCTAGATATGATATTTGTCCAGCAGTGTTTGTTAAAGAAGCTGCTCCTTCTACTTATGGTGACAGATTAGAAAAGTGAGACTAAAAGCAAGCCTTTCCTAATCATAGCAACCTATGTCTTAATCACAACCTCCACAGAAATACTAATTTATGAAACTTAGAGAGAAAAGAAAAACCCTAAAATTCACTTGGAAACCCCAAATAGACAAAGAAATTTCAAACAAGAAAATCAAAACAACAAAATAATACCAAAACGAAAACAAAAAAACAACCAACCAAACAAACAAAAACCCCAAAGACAACAATACTAGATTTCTGGACATTCTATAGAAATATAGTAACTAAAACAGTATGATACTTCACAGAAATGGACATGTACAAAAATGTAGTACAACTGAAGTCTACAAATGAATCTGTGTTATACATCTATCTTCTAAAAGCACAATTGGAGAAAAATACTGTCTTAGGGGCCTGATGCCCAGTGTTAAATGAAGCTTCAAAAATAAAGAAGCTAAAAAAAGACTTTGAACTTAAAATTCAGGTTCAGCATGAAGTCAAGACTTGAAAAAAAATGATTCTATTATTTTGAAGAAAAGTAATATGCACTCATAGTGTTTATTCCCAAGTTTTAGTAAATAAATTAACGGAGAAACAAATGTATTGCTATGTTTGAGAATCAGTCTATTTAGGAAAATTTGTTTCTTTTCCAATAAAAATATACTTTAAAATGAAAATAATTATGCTGGGATCTTACCTAAGAAAATTAGAATTTATCAGAAGAAATCCAGCCATATAGCAATTATGTCTTCCAGATCAGTATCTCAGTTAGGAAGAATACTTTTTAAACAGCGTGCTAAAATACTCCTAGAAGTAAGGGTTTCTAATTCGTGTAAACTAGAGTCCTAGTTGCTAATCATTAAAACTAAATTATCAGCTTCACATCAGAATGTATGAGTATCAGGGTTGGCTCAAGTTCTTGATATAGAAAAAGAAAAAAAATCTTACAATAGAGGTTAAATGGTGTAGCAATAAGATCATAAGCAATTGACCATGAAGAATACAAAAAGGACACTCTGACCTGGGCCTCATTTAAAGACATTCAGGTTATTCAGATACAGAAGAACTATTTTATAATACCAATAACAAGTTCTATTTTAAGTTAGCATAGGAAGCAGTTGTATGTAAATTGAACGATGCAGGAGTCCATACAAAGATGAGAAACCTTAATGAGAATGTGTTATATTGTATTGCTATTTTCTCTGAATTGCAATTTAATTTGATTTTAAAAAACCATTTTAACAGCTTTCATTAAGGCAAATAAAGCCTTAGAAATTAAGCCTGTTAAGGGGCAATTGGAACTGATAACACCAAGTATAGGTCAAGAAAGAGAATACCACAGACATCATTTCTCTGCCCTTGTCTTACAGCAGTAGTCAAAATGGCTGGGTCTTAATATACATAGAAATAGAGTTTAAATGTGTTAGAGATATCCACTAAAATAACTATAACTTAGAGAAATAGTTAGAGAAATATGAACAATTGTGTAATCTCTAATCTTTCACTTTTAAATCTTTATATGTATACATATCCTGTTTGTAGCATGTATCAGAATCAAAGTTTATAAAAGATATTTGAAAATAAAATTTAAATATAAGGGTTAAGAGAAAGAGGTGGTCAGAAAGACAAACATCAAAACAAAACAAAAATACCCAAGAGTTTGTCCGTGGTCATAAGACAGAGTCATCTGCGAACACATTCTTTAAAATTTTTAATTATTGTGAAATTTTCATACTTTAAATTAATAATGAGTTCCATGTGAAAAATATATAACAGTTCAGCTCAACAAACTAACATTTAACAAAACTAAGTTGTCTTGCTTTGTAACCTAGTCTAGAACTTGGTGATAAAGTCACTCAAGACAGCTGCAAAGATAACCGCTTTCCTTCTAGCTTTTGCTCCAGTATATGGTATGGCTCAAATATATCTACTTTTGCAATACAGCAAAAGCAATTACTTACAATTTTCATTATTATAAAATACAATTATACCTACCCCTGTCTCTCCACATCGCTGTCGCTGTCCCTCCCTGTCTCTGTATCTCTGACTGTGTCTTTCTCTATGTCTGTCTATCTGTCTTTTGCTCTCTCTCTCTCTTTCTTCATTCCTCTCTCTCTCTCTTTCTCTCTCTCTCTCTCATTGTAAGAAGTCTGCTTGGTCATTCCAGCCATTTGGCAGTTCAGACCTGAAATAATCACACAGAAACTTTATTATTTAAATCACTGCTTTGCCTATTTCCTCTAGCTTCTTATTGGCTAACTCTAACATCTTAATTTAACCCATCTCTATTAATCTGTGTATCTCCATGTGACTGTGCCTTACTGGGTAAAGTTTCATCCAGCATCTGTCTCTGGCAAGGGCTACATGGCTTCTCTCTGACTCTGCCTCCTTTCTCCCAACATTCAGTTTAGATTTTTCTGCCTAGCTCTGTTCCCCTATAACTCTGCTGTAGGCCCAAGCAGTTCCTTTATTAACCAATGATAATCACAGCATACTGGGGGGAATACCATATCATATATACATGTGTTTATATTTATAACTGTATATATAGATGTTTATATGCATCTATCTAATCATCTATAATATATTTATGTATTATGTATGTATATATGTATGTATATATATATATCTGTCATTATCATCATCAATCCATCCATCCTAATGTTAACTGTGTATGCTAGGATACTTAAACACAAACATAGATGTGATATGGGAGTCCACTCTGTGTGCTGTAATTACCATTAATGAATAAAGAAACTGCTTTTGACCTATAGCAAGGCAAAACTTAGGTAGGAAGGGAAAGATAGACTGAATGCCAGGAGAAGGAAGGGCAAAGTCAGAGAGATGCCATGGAGCCACCTCTGGAGTTAGACATGCTGAAACTTTGCTGGTAGGCCACGACCTCCTGGTGATATACAGATTAATAGAAATGGGTTAAATTAATATGTAAGAGTGAGCCTATAAGAAGCTAGAGCTAATGGGCCAAGCAGTGATTTAATTAATACAATTTCAGTGTGATTATTCTGAGGCTAAGCTAGCCAGGTGGCCAAGATGAACAAGCAGCCTCATTCCAACAAAGATGTACTACTGCCTCCTATGCCATGAGTAGGTATAGATATGTACATTGAATATTCATGGTTTTACTACTTTTTGTGAGTACCAAAATAGAAGAACATATAAAAATAGAAAATATTACATCAAGCATGCTTATATTTATCATGTAGTGAATGCTTATTTGCACATAAAACACAACACTTGGGTAGACTGTGGACAGAGGTTGAGTGGAACAGTTGGAATTCAGCATGAGTAATAGGTTAAAGAAAGATGATGTAAACCCTTTAGTACTACTGAATATGGCTTTCCACCTGCTTAGAACAACCGGGAGAAAAAGGAGTGGAGATAAAGAAAGAATGGGGGAGTGGATCAGGGAGGAAAACGGAAGTATGGGTACCTGGGAGGATTGGAGGAAGGGGAAAGTGTGGTTAGGATATATTGTATAAGAGAAAATCTTGTTTTCAATAAAAAGGAATACATATTATCTACAATTAATGAACAAAGTCGGAATTTCAAAATAAAGTGTCGTTTTTAGAACTTAGAAAACTGATAGCGAGTAAATGTAAGACAATAGAGACCAAAACAGAATAAAATGACTTATAGGTAGAAGAAAAACTGATCGTTTAACATGATCCAGTGCTAATAAAAATAAGGCATAAATTATCATAAAAGCTTCAACCTTTCCATCTGCCTATGAGAAACAGACAAATAAGACTAGACTCAGGAGAATTTGTTGGAAAGATAATTTTATTAGCAATGCATCTTCTTAGCCATCTGTATTCAAAAAAAAGTCAATGCTTCCATAATTACATGGAAAATAAAGCTGCAAAATGATGGATAAGTTCAAAAGTTTGTAATGAAAAAATAGAAGGTATATCGGCAAAGAATATTTAAAATAAAAGGTAATTATGGTACATGTCCAAAATAAGTATGTTACTTTGGTGTCTGTTTGGAATATTTGATCGAAGACTCTTGACATCTTGTTCAACAATTTGGATAAGTACATACAGAGAGCAGAGAAACAAAGAATTTAATTGAATAGCTAAGTCAAAGCACAGAGTAGATATCCTGCAAGGAAACAGCAGGTCCTGACAAAGCATGTGTCTCAGTGGAACCTTCCTACTGTCCAAGGCTTCTTTTATGGGTCTTGGAGGAAGAGAAGTTGCTTGCTAGATGCAGAGTGTAGGTAAGTTTCTGCTTTTAGATAACAGGTTTGGGTTATGTAAGTTGTAGTTCATTGTGCATATCCGTTCCCATGATGCATTTAATTTTAATCTTGTATGTCCAATCATGCATAGGTATAGAAAAGATAAAGGGAGACCATAATGTAAAAGTTTGTTCAGTAAGTGGTAAATGAAGAAAAGTGAGCACGCCCTTTTCTTTGAGTGGGTGTCAGAAAAACAGGCTGCAAAAAAAGATGGGTCAGGTTGTTGCTTCAATCCCCAGGTGGCAAGCTGGCGGCTTTCCAAAATTCCAGCACTAGTGAGAAAGGACAACAATTTTGGGGAATAGCCTCTTGGGAAATAAGCTTTTTCTGGACATGACAGAACTCTTGTACCGATGAACAAACAGCAGCTGTGACTGCCTGTGCTAGACCTGGACAGATTCTCCCCAGTCAGTCTCCCAGCATTGATGGGGAATTATAGAAAGCTCCACTCCTAGCTGAAAGCTGTGGGCAGTTAAAGGCAGACAGGCAAGGGAGAGGGAGTTTTCTTCAGGAATGTGTCAACATTCTCCAAAACAGCCCTTTATTAATGTCTAGTACTAACTAGACTCAGTGCATAATAAAGAAAAAAAAGAAGATATGAATTTAGAAAGGGGATGTGGGGGAATGGAAGAATTTGGAGCAGGGAGAAGGTACAAGTGATCAAAACATTAATTAATTAACTAATTAATGTATAAAATCCTTAAAGAAATGATAAGCATAACAAAACCTTAAGGAAGAAAGGATTATACTGTATCTTTTTGTGCATGTGAATTCTGGGCATCTAAAGCAAACCACTGACAATGCGCTTATGAAGTGCTGATTTCTTCATGAGATCTGAGTGAGAAGATTACACTGATTAGCTTTGATGGCACACAGAAAGCTCAATATTCATCTCATACTGAAAACTTACATCAACCCAACATTTTCCCCAAAAGTCTTTTCACTAAGTGTAGGGCTCTTAAAAAAAAAGCCCCTCTTCAATCAATACTCCTGTGCTCTTCTCCACAGTCAACAATAATTGGCAGTTAGATTATACTACAATTAATGGGCCACAAAATAGATTTCTGAATGTTTCCTTTATCTCTACCATCTGAAAGTCCTGATTCATGTCCTGATTCATACATGACAACTGACTTTGGCATGTAATACTTGCATGTACTACCTAGAACCTTGGCACAGATATTCAATGCTGTGGAGCTCCCATTCAACTTCACAGTATCCTACATGAACGCCTCATGCCCCTCCTCCACACCATTTCATTCATTTGGATTTTGTGACTCCATCCTCACTCTCTGCCTGCAGAGTTCATCACACCTAGTTGGGGCATGAGGACTATACCAAAATTTACAACCAAGGCTACAAGCATACAAATCTTGTGTTTCTCTATTTATGTTATACAATCTTCATCATATCATATAAATTCTGAATCTTTGTTTCTTCCTGTAAAACATCAAATGTTCTGCAAAAGTCTGGCAGAGAGATTTCATAGATTTATTTTCTTCCACATGTGTAAGTACATGTGTGTAAAGCTGAAGGGAATGCATAGTGAGAGGAATATCTGGTAGGAGAGAGCAAAATTGTACAATTTCTGAAGAAAACTCACCATTCTTCCAAACGATTTGTCTGTCAGAATAAAGAATTGTGTTCACACTTTCTTGATCCATTCTTCCATTGAGGGGCACCTAGGTTGTTTCCAGGTTCTGGCTATTACAAATAATGCTTCTATGAACATAGTTGCACAAATGCTTTTGTAGTATGATTGGGCATCTCTTGGGTATATTCCCAAGAGTGGTATTGCTGGATCCTGAGGTAGGTTAATTCCCAATTTCCTGAGAAACCGCCACACTGATTTCCAAAGTGGTTGCACAAGTTTGCATTCCCACCAGCAATGGATGAGTGTTCCCGTTACACCACATCCTCTCCAGCGTAGGCTATCATTGGTGTTTTTGATTTTAGCCATTCTGACAGGTGTAAGATGGTATCTCAAAGTTGTTTTGATTTGCATTTCCCTGATTGCTAAGGAAGTTGAGCATGACCTTAGGTATCTTTTGGCCATTCGAATTTCTTCTGTTGAGAATTCTCGGTTCAGATCTTTACCCCATTTTTTAATTGGGTAATTTAGTATTTTAATGTCTAGTTTCTTGAGTTCTTTGTATATTTTGGAGATCAGACATTTGTCCGATGTGGGGTTAGTGAAGATCTTCTCCCATTCAGTAGGATGCCTTTTTGTCTTAATGACAGTGTCCTTCGCTTTACAGAAGCTTCTCAGTTTCAGGAGGTCCCATTTATTCATTATTGCTTTTGTTGTGCCACTGGGGTTTTACATAGGAAGTGGTCTCCTGTGCCCATGTTTTGCAGGCTACTTCCCACTTTCTCTTCTATCAGGTTAAGTGTGGTCGGATTAATATTGAGGTCTTTAATCCATTTGGATTTGAGTTTTGTGCATGGAGGTAAGTAAGGATCTATTTTCATTCTCCTACAGGTTGACATCCAGTTATGCCAGCGCCATTTGTTAAACATGCTTTCATTCTTCCATTGTATACTTTTAGCTTCTTTGTCAAATACGAGGTGTTCATAGGTTTGTGGATTAATATCCGGGTCTTCGATTCGATTCCATTGGTCAACATCTCTGTTTTTATGCCAATACCAAGCTGTTTTCATTACTGTCGCTCTGTAATAGAGTTAGATCTTCTTGGAAATTGGAAGCAAACAAGATTGCCAGGCAAAAGGTGGGAATAAGGGGGTGGCGATAGAGGTGGGGGGCGG
>PVIU01016391.1:0-45149 GCA_004026605.1 Ondatra zibethicus
TTTGGGTTTGGGTTACCTCACTCAGGATAGCGTTTTCTATTTCCATCCATTTGCATGCAAAATTCAAGATGTCATTGTTTTTTACTGCTGCGTAGTACTCTAATGTGTATATATTCCACACTTTCTTGATCCATTCTTCCATTGAGGGGCACCTCGGTTGTTTCCAGGTTCTGGCTATTACAAATAATGCTGCTATGAATGTAGTTGCACAAATGTTTTTGTAGTATGATTGGGCATCTCTTGGGTATATTCCCAAGAGTGGTATTGCTGGATCCTGAGGTAGGTTGATTCCCAATTTCCTGAGAAACATCCACACTGATTTCCAAAGTGGCTGCACAAGTTTGCATTCCCACCAGCAATGGATGAGTGTTTCCCTTACTCCACATCCTCTCCAGCATAGGCTATCATTGGTGTTTTTGATTTTAGCCATTCTGACAGGTGTAAGATGGTATCTCAAAGTTCACTCTCTTTAAGAATATGAAAACAGCCAAAGCTACAGAGAAACCTTGCCTCAAAAAAACAAAAAAGAAGGAAAAAACCAAAAGAATATGAAAACAGTGAAAGACCTGTATGATAAGAACTTTAAGTCTTTGAAAATAGAAATTGTGGACGATATCAGAAAATGGAAAAGCATTTTAGATAGGTAGTGTTATAATCTGCTGGCCTGGTCTGTCACCTGAGTACCCTGTTCTTTAAGAGACAAGTCCCACTTATTCCCAACCCCTCTTCCACTGAGGGAAGTGGCTCTCTGGCCTCCCCTCCAGCCTGCTCTCTCTCTTTCCATACCTCTTCTGAAGAGGTGACCCATGTCCCGTCACCCCTATCTCTAGCTCTATTTCTCTCTCTGTCCTTCTTCTGCAGGTGCAACTTCTGCCTCTCTCTCTTCTCCCCTTCCCCCCTCTCCCCTTCCTTCCTCTTCCATAACTCACTAAATAAACTTTACATCCAAACTCTTTCTGCATGGCATATCTGTCTGTCTCTCACCTGCTGTGGTCTCTCACCCAACAAGGGGACCTGGCAAGAACTTGGGTGACCCTCCACTGTCCCACCAAGGCCTGGGGTGACGTGTTACTATCCCTAATGGGACCAGGATTGGTTTCCCATGTCTTTGTAAATAATAACAGGTAGGATCAACATAATAAAAACAGCAATTCTACCAAAAACAATCTATAGATACAATACAATCCTTATCAAAATCCCAACAGAAATTTTCACATACCTTGACAGAGTAATACTCAACTTCACATGAAAAAAAAAAAAGAATAGCCAAAACAATCCTGTACAATAGCCAAACTTTTGGAGACATCACTGTACTTGACAACAAACTTCATTATAAAGTTACAATAATGAAAATAGCTTGGTATTGACATAAAAAGATATAGGTGAACCAGTGGAATTGAAACAAAGACCCTAATATTAACTCACACACCTGTGATCACCTGATTTTTGACAAAGAAGCTAAAAATTAGACAAAAAAGAAGAAATTAACTTCAGAAAATGTTGCTTGCATAACTGGATGTCAACATGTAGAAGAATGCAAATAGATCCATATCTATCTCCATGTAGATAACTCAAGTCCAAATGGGTCAATGACCTCAACATAAATCCAGTCATGCTAAACCTCACTGAAGAGAAACTGGGAAGTGGCCTTCAACACATGGGCACAAGAAACCACTTCCGAAATATAACACCAGTAGCACAGACACTGAGAGCAACAATTAATAATTGGGACTTCTGAAACTGAGAAGTTTCTGCAAGTCAAAGTACACAGTTAATAAGACAAATCTGCAGCCTACAAAATGGGAAAAAAAATCTTCACCTACCACACATTGGACAGAGGATTGATTGCCAAAACAGATAATGAACTCAAGAAACTAGACATTGAAATACCAACTAATCCAATGAAAAAAGGGAGTACAGATATAAAAAGAAAATTCTCAACAGAAGAATTACAAATGACTGAAAGACAGTCAAAGAATTTCTCAACATCCTTAGTCATTAGGGAAATGCAAATCAAATGATGCTGAGATACCATCTGACATGAGACAGAAAGGCTAAGATCAAAAACACCAACGATATCTTATGCTGGAGAGGATACAGAGTAAGGGGAACACTCCTCCATTGCTGGTGGGAGTTCAAACTTTGAAACAGGTACAGTGATTTCTCTGAAAATTGGGAAACAGCCTACCTCAAGACCAAGCAATACTATACTTGGGCATATACCCAAAGGATGCTCAATCATACAACAAGGACATTTACTCACCTATGTTTACAGATGCATTATTTTTAATAGCCAGAACCTGGAAACAAGCTAGATGCCCCTCAATTGAAGAATGGGTAAAGAAAATGGTGTGTATTTAAACAATGAAATACTACTCAGTGGGGAAAAATAAAAAGGTGTCTTGAAATTTGAATGCAAATGGATGGAACTAGAAAAAATTATACCGAGTGAGGTAACCCAGACCCAGAAAGACACACAGCATGTATTCACTCATAGATGAATATTAGAAGTAAAGCAAATGATAAGCAGCCTATAGTCCATGGCACCAGAGAACATAGGTAACAAGGAGAACCCTAACAGAAACATACAAGGATACCCCTGGAAAGGGGAAATTGACCAGATCTTCTGAGAAAATTGGGAGCAAAGGATGAGGGAAAGTGGAGGGTAGAAGGAAAAGAGGTAGGAAGAAGGGGAGGAGGCTGGAGAATATAGGTTTGGAGAACATGAGAAAAGGATGGTTAAGATAGGAAAAGATCAGAGAAGGAGAGCAAGAAAAGAGATATCTAGATAGAGGGAGACTCTGGGGCTAGCAAGAAACCTGACACTAGGGAAATTCCCAGGACTCCACAAGGATGATTGCAGCTAAGACCCTAAGCAATAGTGGCAGGGTTTCCTGAACTTGTCTTTCCCTACAAGCTTGATGACTATCTTGATTGTTGTCATAGAAACCTCATCCAGTAACTGATGAAAACAGATGAAGAGACCCACAGAAAAGCACTGGGTTCCCAAAGTCAAGTCGAATAGAAGGAGGAGCGATAATATGAAGAAAGGGGTCAAGACCATGAAGGGGATACCCACTGAAGCAGCTTACCAGAGCTTATAAGCGCTCCCTGACTCCGTTCTGACAACGGGGAACAACATAGGACCAGTGAATGTGGGTGACAATTGCATGGCTAGTGCAGACTGGGGTCACTGGTACTGGGACCAGTATTTATCTTTATTGTTTGTACTGGCTGTTTGGAACCTATTCCGTTTGGAGGGATACCTTGCTCAGCCTAGATATAGCGGGGAGTGCCTTGTTGCTGCCTCAAACCCTGTGACTCTGCTAGACTTGTTGACTACCTTTGGGAAGCCTTGCCTACTCTGAAGAGTAGATGAGGGGTGTGGTGGGTTAAGGTAAGGTGGAGAGAGAGGGAGGACAGAAGTGAGTGGGAACTGGAATTGGTATGTAAAATTTTAACTAAACAATAATCAAAAAAGAATGCAGGAACAAAGCCATCATCAGAAACGCTTCCTCCTGTAGCATATTGATAAAAAATACAGAAACCCTTAGTCAGATATTATGCAGAGGAAAAGACACTAGAACATTCAGTGCTAAATGAGATGTCTTCACCAAATCCTTCCTCTCAAGGGCTTATGAAACCCCGTGGGAAAGAAGGATGAAGAGTGTAAGTGCTGAAGGGCATAGTGGTCACCTCGAAAACAAAGCCCTCTCAATCAACACATTTAACTAACTGATGACCTTACAGAAAATGATGCAGAAGGCCTATAGTGCTCATCATAAATTGAGGTCCTGACTCTGAAACAAGAAGTGCGAACATAAGTCCTCTAAGCAAAAAAGCTATCTGCAGTTGATAACCACTTCCAAAATAAAGTTTATTTACCATCAAGAGAACATCCCTGGGAAAGAAACTACTCTAAGGAGTAGGCTGCATGCCCACCAGGAGACGACCAATAGAAAATAAACTCAGCGGCCTATCTGGAATTTTGTTGTCTCATAATGACACTTCAGGACAGTTTTTCCCCTTTTGCTTTCCTTAGAAATTTTTAACTTTTGATGTTTATCTGCATTCTTCTCATTATTTGTTTCACATATACACAGGCACATGCATATAGGTCCCTTCTGTATGCATTATCCCTTACAAAAGTTTAGGGATTTGTGATATTCTTCCATGAGCACACCAACAGGTTTATGTTTCTTGCACTGTTTTTTGGGCTTTTCTCCTTCTCTTTGTTTCTTTTGTCCAATCCTTATTTGTCAGTTTTTGTTTTATCTTATCTAATCTTATATTTTACAGAATTTCTAATGAAAGACAGAAAGGGAGTGGATCTGGATTGCAGGGGAGGTACAGAGGAACTATAGAAGTACAGGGAGGGGAAACCACAATAAAAATACATTAGGTGAGAAAAACATCTATTTTCAATAGAACGAATAAATAAAAATAACAAGAAGACAGACAACATACTAACCATGTAAGAATCTGGTGAATTCAGGATTAAATACCTCTAATAGAGAAGTATTGATTTGTAAAATATTTTTTGTTTACACTTTGAAACTCACGATATTATATACTACATGTTGGCATGCTTCCAGGAATGAGTTGCATTTATTGTGATCTACATTCCTATTGTGTTGATAAAACTGTAATTCAAAGCATGTACTTTGCATGATCAAAGTTCTGGACACTATCAAGATCCTTTTAGTTAAGCTACACTGCTCTAACTCAGAATAGAACAATATCTCATTTTCTATTCTGTTGAGCAGGTCTTGGATATTGAAATTAAATCTTAAGTGTGAGAAATGTATCAGAGTCCCAGTTCTGTCTGTGTCTCAGACACACTTAACATCTATATACTTTGTAGTTTTGATATCTCAATTTAATTTTGGAGCCACTGTTTTTTTTATTTTTTGTAGAATTCTCTAGTTTCATTTATTAGAACATAATTAAAAATGAGAGTTACCAATTCTCCATTGTTTTCATAAGTGATTTGGGGGGACAAAGTGGGAGGAATTTTTATAGTAAACAATCAACAGGATTTCTGAACATGAAAAATGTCTGATCTCATTCATATTATTTCTCACAGAAGACCACAGACCAACTCAAGGGAAATATGCTGTTTGCATTTTTCCTCTGCATTCTTCGAAATATCATTTAACTTTGCAAGGTTCAGTGTCACACCCCTGAAACTGCTGAGCTTTGCAATCCTGGCACGAACCCTTGACAGCTTGTCAAGCCTAAGGCAAATGCATGTAATCTTCCCTCCTGGTAATTAATAATTAATTACTGTTCATTAATCTGTAATGAAGGGTGGTTTGGAATAGCATAGTCTTAAAATAATTTAAACAAAGTCATTACTATTTTAAAAGACACATTCGAGAGGATTTTTTTTTTTTGTGAATTTACGGAATTCCCATTTTAGTGGTAAAAGTCACAGAGATGAAAAGTGCAGAGAGCTGATGAAATGGCTACATAGTTGTCACCGGATCTCAGGAAGTTTGTCTTTAGAGGAAATGTGAGTCACTTATGAGATTTAAGCCAAGAAGTACACTAATTTTTAAAGGTAAGACAATGGAACAAACCAAAGTTTATTAGTGTCCTAGGAGGGACACTGTATGTCAAAAAGCAGCAGATACACAGAAAGCAATAGCACATGCTACTAAAAATAAGAAAGAAAAGAAAAGGAAAAGGCTGATAAATTCATTTTGATAAATGGGAATCATTAGACATTATTTGTATTCAGCTTTGTTCTTCAGGTATTCACAGTATCACCATTTGTGATGACAATGTGTTGAGCGCTTACTTGAAGGGGAAAAGCTAAAATCCTCCTTAAATGACATTTATAGAAATGATGAAAGAAATTTTCAAAGGTGTCCCTTAAAACTATTGAATCTAATGTCATTCTTCAGTGTTCAGAGATAATGCTTCTTTGCTTATGTGGAATTCACTTCACAATTCCTCAATGCACACTAAAATAATCCCTTTACAATTTCTCTGTGAAAACAACAGAAGATGTAGAAAAGTTCCTCACACGTGTATTTGAATAAGGGTAGAGCATATAATTACCAGTGTGCAGAGCTATTCATATCATCTCTTATTAGCATCACGTACAGCCTTGAAACACATAAGGATTTTGTGTGGTGATTTGCTGCATGTGGAAGGCTTATGCCTGTCCTCCAGTGTCTGACTTGGGAATCTCAACACATTTAATTTAGTTTTGTGAGACTCTGACTTTCGGCTCTATTCGACTTATCTTGATTGACTTTTTACTACAAGAACCCAGATCTTAAGTTTTCTATAAATTATTTTGTCTCTGAAAAAATAAAGTTTTGTATTTTCTCAGTGATTTTAACAAACCAAATTCAACTTTTAACATTTTAAATATAATAGATTTAAAATTCAATAACAAAGTAACTTATCTTTTCAAACGAAGAAACTTTATTTTTCCTTTGTGTTTTATTTGTTCATTAAATAAATCCCTTGTGAATACAGTCACTCTACTAATGGTGAAAATATAAGTGCATCAATCTTTTCATATATTTATTACATTAGTGAGTGGAAACTATGTTGCTTTTTCCAGTAGCACAACCATGTGCCTAATAACAGTAATTAATATGACATGAAATAAAAAGCAATATAATTGACATTAAAACGAATTACATGCTAGAAATACAACATGAATTGACAATTCTTTATATTTTGTGTCATATTTTTATCACTTTATTTATAGATACGTTTCAAAATTTTCATAGAATGAAAAAGTCAAATAATGTTTGTAGCGCTGAGTAGTACTTCATTGTGTAGTACTCCATTGTTTAAATGTACCACATTTTCTTTTTCTATTCTTCGGCTGAGGGAAATTTAAGTTGTTTCCTGGTTCTGGCTGTAACAATTATTGTTGCTAGGAACACCGTTGAGCAAATGTTGTTGCTGTATGAGTGTGCATCTTTTGAGTATATGCCCAAGAGCTTTATTGCTAATTTTGAGGCAGTTTGACTCCCAATTTTCTAAGAAATCACTGTACTGATTTTCAAAATGGCTGTAAGTTTGCACTCACACCAGCAATGGAGGAGTGTTCCCCTTATTCCACCTCATCTCCAGCATATGTTATCTTTGGTATTTTTGATTTTAGCCATTTTGACTGGTATATGATGGTATCACAGAGCCGTTTTGAGTTGCATTTCCTTGATTGCTAAGGATGTTGAGCTATTCCTTAAATGCCTTTCAGCCATTTTTAATTCTTCTGTTGAGAATTCTCTGTTTAGATCTCTACCCCATTTCTTAATTAGATTATTTGGTAATTTGATGTCTAGTTTCTTGAGTTTGTTGTATATTTTAGAGATCAGCCCATTGTCCAATGTGAAGTTAGTTAAGATCTTTTCTCATACTCTAGACTGCCATTTTGTCTTAGTGACTGTGTCCTTTACCTTACAGAAGTGTATCAGTTCCAGATGTTCCCAATTATTAATTGCTGCTCTCAGTGTCTGTGCTATATTTAACTGGTGTTATATTTAGGAAGTGGTCTCCTGTGCTCATGGGTTCAAAGCTACTTCCCACTTTCTCCTCAAAGAGGTTCAGTGTGGATGGCTTTATGTTAGGTCTTTGATCCATTTGGATTTCAGTTTTGTGCATGAGGATATATATGAACCTATTTGAATTATTCTATATGTTGACATCCAGTTATGCCATCACGGTTTGTTAAAGATTCTTTCTTCTTTTACATTGTATAATTTTTAGCATCTTTGTAAGAAATAAGGTGTTCATAGGTTTGTGGATTAATATCAGGGTCATTGATTTCATTCCATTGGTCCACCTGTTTATTTTTATGCCAATACCAAGCAATTTTCATTACTGAAGCTTTATAACAGAGCTTGATGTCAGCGAAAGTGGGGACTCCAGAAGTTCCTTTATTTTAGAGGACTGTTTTGGCCATTTTTGGTTTTTCATTTTTTCATATGATGTTGAGTATTGTTCTTTCAACTCTGTGAAAACTAGGTTTTTGATGGGGATTGCATTGAATCTGTACTTTGCCTTTGGTAGAATTGCTATTTTTCTATGATGATCCTACTTATCCAAAATCATGGCCATCTTTCCTTTTCTGATATCTTCCATGATTTTTTTTTCTTCAAAACCTTAAAATTCTTGTAGTTCAGGTCTCATTTTATTGCCTCTCCTCCCCTTTATTATTATCTTCTTCCCTCTGCATGTCCTCTTTCTGTATCCATTTTCTTACTTTTTTATTTTCCTTTGAGGCAGTGTCTCTCATTTGTACAGAACCCTTCAAATAAGCTGTTCAACTGAAATCAATATACTTACCTTACTTACTCTGAGTGCTCAAAGTATAAACACAGATATAAGCAGGACTACCTATGATTAAACTTAATTTCTCATTTTCCAAGACATTTAGTTAGAGCTAACTCTTCATCTCCAGTAAGTCTCATACATTAACATAATTTATCTCATGTTTCAAAATTAGAAAAGTAGGTAAGGGTGCTCAGAATGTTATTTATTAGTTAAGAGATAATTAAGAGTTTGTGTTTGCCTAAAAGGTTACAGTTATTAAAAACTCAATGCTATAGAATTAGATAAAATTAGAAGTATCAGCAGAATTCTGCCTATATTTGTATGTACCATATGCTTAAAACAATATGACATTCATCAATAAGCCATATTCATAGAAACAAATGCACCTGAGAAATAAACTTAAGTAAATAAGAGGTGTACTTAGCAATTCTAATTCTATTGCAGTTTTTGTATAAACACAATTGGTCACTTAAAATTTTATTTTTTCATAGACAATCTAATATGTGTATCTCATTATTCCTGTCTCAAAACTTCTCAACTATAAAAATATAAATTACATAATAATTAGTACCCTTTTCTGATTTTCTGTTTTTAGATTTTTTTGCATATTTGAACATAACATTAAAATAATTAAGATATGTTCCAAATTTACCTGTTTGGCCTTAAGGTATGTAAGTGGTCATGAGCAGAACAAGGGATACTTAATGTCTGAGTTACTACTATATATAACTGTGAAAACATGATATATTTTTATATTATTAATATAACCCTCTACAGGATGAGCAATACTGGCATACTTTCTTCATGGAAAAAGTCCAATTACGCTGTTAAGTTTAAATGTGCAACTCAGACTACATTTAAATATCAGTAGTTATTCCATATTTATACTCTTCCTTGTCCGATCACAATGGTCTGTGTTAATTACTTGTGGCAGTGTTCAAAGAAATTCGTATGTTAGTATTTATATACATGAGTGAACTGTGGTATTGAAATTTCCAATAAAGGGGTAGGGGATGACTCAGGGCCAAAGGATGTTTGCTGCTCCAGGGGCAGACATAACTTAAGATCCAAACAAAACTTATAAAGCTGGGCTTGGCCACACATGTCTGTAACCCCAGCAGTGGTGGTAGATAAGAGTAGGCATAGGAAGAATGCGGGCACTTTCTGACTGCCTGCATAGCTCCAAATTCAATGAGCAATTCTGTCTGAGGGGAAGAAACCAGAAGTGATAAATGGACACACACTGTTCCCCTTCAGTCTCATCCTATACGCCAGGTACACAACCTGAACACACATGTACCACACACACATATATATATATATGCAGACAAAAATCATAATGAAACTTTAAATGTTTTGATTTATATATGTCTCTGCATGTTATTCTGTACCCAAGGTGTAAAATCGCCTATTTTATTATTCTTTTGAGAGAAAATTTCACAATCCAACGCCAACTAACCTGGGACTTCCTATGTTTCATACAAGTAATTCCCTAGGTATAAGATTTGATTCCTTCTGTTTCATGAAGTGATATATTGTTTGCATATACCAACAAACCAGTGTGCACTAGTATGCATATGTGTGCAAACGCACACCTGTGTAATTCATGCTCTTATTTGTATGTTGGGTATGTGGAGCCAGGTATATGAAAACCAGATGTCGGTTTGTGTCTCTGCCTAAATTCCTCTCTACCTTGTTTTTTGAGACAGTGGCTCTGTGACCCTGGAACTCAATGTTTGACTAGTCTGTCTAGCCAATACTAGCTAGAGATCCAATTATCTCACTCTCTTAACACTAGGGTTACGTTTTCCATCATATGTCCAGTTTTTCCTGTGAGTACTGGGAATTCTAACTCAGAGGTACATGGTTTAACAGCAAGTACATTATTAACTAAACCTACTCAGTCTTAAAGTATTTTCTATAAGTATTGGTTAACTGGATAAAATAACAAATAATATTAACACTCAGAACAAGATTAATTGTTCTAAATCAGTGAATAATAATACTAATTTTAATAACAATACACATTGTGTTTATTACAAGTAGGGGATTCAGATTAAGGAGGCTAAGAACAGAAGTAATTAAATAATCTTTAATTTTATACAGTATAGTTTTATTGACATAATTAATGCATTATTTCTTTATGAATCTCAGACTGAAAATCAAAAGAGTAAAAAAATGTCCTTAAGTGTTTTGAAATCAAGACAAACAAGTAAAATAAGTATTGCAACATGAGTAAATTTCCTGATGAGTTGTGAATTTTAATTTATAATGCTGCTTGTAATTTTTATTGTGTACATTATGGAACATTGCATTTGTGGTATGAAGGCAAGCTAAATAAGTTAAGTTTAGTTCTTTTTACTTTGGATGTGATCATACTATCTCTATGTAAAAAATTATTCAAATTGCACATAAAATACCAGTTTGTATTTTACTGAAGAAATAATTCATAACTGTAAATAGGGGGCCCTGCACGTCTTCCTTGCCCAGTCTTTGAGTGGTTCAGGAAGCACTCAGCACTCAAGCATATAGCCTATAGACACTTTTGCACCCATAGGCAGTCTGGAAAAAAAATTTCCATGGTAGCTCCCAACTCTGGAAGCAGTGTTTCATGCCCTGCTCCAGTATTTTCTGTGTTGAAAGTCTCTCCTCCTGAGGTGGCACAGCCTTGCCTGCAGCTTAGAGGCAGGGCCCAAGCTATTCACCAAGCCAAGATTGCTAGCTGCAAAAAAAAATTTAATGGGTTTTATTGATGCAAAATAAACTTTATACGAAAAAATGTATTAAATTTAATGAGAATGCTTTTGAATATTTTAAATTTTAAATATATAATTTTTCAAATTGTGAACAGACATAAGTGAATTAGTAAGTCTTGAATAGAAATCATAAATGTTAACAAATACTATTCCATGCTAAGGCATGGAAGCTATAATAATTATAATCACTTCTATTATTTTTAAATTTTTAATTTTAAAATAAATGAAGACTCATAAGAATTTGCAAAATAGTACCAAAATGTTTCATGCATCTTTGAAGCAATTTAAATAAAAGCTGACAGCCCACCTTCTTAGAGAACAGTATCTAAAACTAGACAATTTGTACTGTATGGTAAAATTAGCTATAAATAGACATTTCTAGGATTTCACCAGCATTCATATGCACTGATTTGTATATGTGTGCGTTTCAAAGATTTGTTAAAATGTGAAGTTTATAAGGTTTTATAAGTACATGTTTAAATGAAGCAAAAAAAAATTCTTTAAAATCCCATTCCCCTTTTTCATTTGAATTCTTTGGATAATTTGTCTTTGGTCAAAGTGATGACAGAATGGAGATGACAAGGAGCTGGCTGTGTGTGGATCAGATTGGTGGTGATCATAGTTCACAGGTTTTCATTGAGATGGGAGGTGCAAGCTTAACAAATCTGTTGATACTATACATTAAACATTGATTGAAGAGGCATTTGCAGTGAATGCAGTCTTCTCATTATAAATGTAATTATATAAGGTACTACATGTTTTACTAAAAACACTTATTAATTCTACAATGTATTTATACTCAAAACATAATAGTGCATACACGTAATTAAAAAATAAAACACATCTGCCACTTTATGGTTCAGATTTAGAGAGCATGTACTTCTCTTCCAGAGGACCCAACATCAGATCCCAGATGATACCCTAGGCTGTTCATAGCCGCAAGTAACTCCAGTTCTAGGAGATTCCATAACCTGTTGCTTTTGCAGACACACACATCAACATACATACATGCATATATCACATATACATAAATACAAATAACTCTTGGAAAAAGAGACCCTTTAAAAAATGGGAGGGGGGATAAATATACAAAGGAATTACCACTGTAAACTGTACCTTAGACTTAACCTAAAACTTCTGAGTTAAATTATAGTAATGAATAATATTTACTCCAATTTTCCATGTTTATTTGGTGAACAATGAGAGTTATATTTAATGTTTAAATAGCCTACAAACAATTCCATTTTATGAGACAGCTATTTGTAGAACATTAGAAAATAAAGCACTAATTTTTGTTGCCATCAACATTATTGTTGCTGATTAAAATTGAAGCAATCCAGCAATAATGTAGAGACTAATTATGTGAAAGGAATAGTTACAGACATTAGAAATTCAGCAAACATTTCATCAGCATTTGCCAGATCTCACTGCTGATCAGAGACTGAGTGTCAAATCCTTGTACTTTTTAAAGGTTTCAATATAGAAAAAAATGCATTAAGATTTGCTTTATGTGTTTGATAGCATGCTGATGTCGCTCTGGAAGTAAAAAGCTTCATGTAGATACTTGAATACAGAATGAACACAAGTCATTATATTCCCAAGCATTCAATTTTAAAATAAAGATCAAGATAAATTGTGTATCTCTGAGTATAAAATATTCATATTTTTCTTACAGGCATTATTATTTTGTTTGGGGAAAGAGTATCAGTAAGAATAAATACTTTTAACATTTGTCTCTTCATAATTTTCTTTTACATACATATATGAGAACACACACGCATACTGTTCTTTGATACTATTCTTCCCCACTAGCCTTTGTTACCCCTTTGCTTCTTGCTCAGAATTCTTCCCTATTCTTAATAAGAAATTCTCCCCAGCATTCATGCCTATTTTGTTTGTCTTAATGTGTGTTACTTAATGTTGTATTCCATACTGACACTGTTATCTATATAAACATTTGCATATTTTTATAGTTGAATAAATAAGCACACTATACTCTCTTCTGTTTTACCTTATATTTTTGATCTAATGACAATAGCACAGTAAGCTTTTCCAGGCAATTAATTATTCCCTAAACAACATCCTTATAATATTTTAAATAAAATATAGAAAGATAACTTGGAGGTTGAAAATGCTTTATAGAGTTCTGAGAATCCCATACATTATTGCATGTGATAATATGCACCCCTTGTCCAACTTCTGCCAAAACCATGTCCTCTTCCATACTGTGGCAGTTTGGATGTAACTGCTATCATTAACCTCATAGGGAGTAGAAATTTTAGGGGGTATGGCCTATGGAATTTGGTATGGTCTTGTTGGTGGAAGTGTGTCACTGTGGGATGGGTTTTGAAGAGTCCTATCCTCAATGCCTCAGGCAAATTCCTATTGCATGGAAGATGTAGCACTTACCAATCCAGCATCATATCTGCCTGAACACTGCCATCATGATGATAATGGGCTGTACTTCTGAAACTGTTTGTGAACACCCTCAATTAAATATTTTTCTTATAATAGTTGCAGTGGTCATGGTATCTCTACACAGCAATAGGAAATCTAAATAAGACAGAAGTTGGTACCAGTGGTTAGGGTATTGCTAAAGGCCAGATTATGTGATAATTTGCAGCAAAATAGACTTTGGTACTTCGGGTTTTAAAAGCAGTGGAATGGTTTATGCAATGCTTAATGGGCCGTGCTAGTAGAAGTATGAAACAGGAGTTCGATATAATTCGATAAAGGGAGCTTAAATCAAGAGTTTACAGAGAAGAAGAGTAGTCTTGCTATTTTGGTGAAGAAAGTGAATGCTTTTTGCCCTTATTTGAAGTGTCTTCCTGAGGTTAAAATGAACAGTTTTGTATTAATGCTAATTGTGGAAGAAATCTTTAAACAGCCTAGCATAAACTCTGTCTTGTGGTTACTAGTATATATTCTTATAAAGATTTATAATGAAAAGGAGCAAGCTGAGCAGGGAAAATTATGAAATACATATTTTGAGGAAAGAAAGATCATCAGGATGTGGAATAGAGCTAAATCCTGTGTTCAAGAAGATAAACAGATTAAGAAAATGAATAAAGGGAGTAGTGATTTCATAGCAAAATTCCTCCCAACTGAGTTTCCAACTTCTGAAAGAAACTAAAATAAAACTAAGAGCTAAGTGTGGAGGGGCACACCTTTAAGCCGAGCTCTGGAAAGACAGAGGCTGGAAGATCTCTTGAGTTTGAAACCACCCTGGCCTTCAGAGCAAGTTTCAGGCCAAGCAAGTTTAGGAAGTAAAAGAGAGAAAGCTGGTGATTACATAATAAAATGGGGAAGAAGAGAGGCTTGATTCAGCTCCAGCAAGCAGCAGAATTTGGCAATTTTGGCAATGTAGTTATAGAGTTAAAGATAGAACAAAGAGGCTACGGAATTTTCCTCTACAAATTAGGAAAGCTACTGAGGCCAGGCATGTGTTAGAGGTGTCTCTGAATGGAAACCTAGAGAGGTTATTGAATAAAGCTGTGAAGTTGAAGCCTGGATTGCTTTGGAAAACCTAAGATTGTAGAGATGCCAAGTCATGGGACACCAGCTGAGGAAAGCTGGTAACAAGAGATAGAACCAGCCAAAGAGAAAGAAATGAGCTGCAGTCAACAAAAGTTAATGTATTTGGAGGTGTGGAGAGTGTTTTGACCTCAGGCAAAGAGTTTGGAGTTTGTCCAGAAGTTTTGGTCCTGATTTCATCCAGTATTTCTTTGAAATGTTCCCTTCCCTGGATTTTGAAATCATAATGTATATCCTTTGCCATTGTAATTTGGAAGTATGTGATCTGCTTTTTGATTTTTATAGGTGATTATAGTTAAGAAATAGCATGAATCTCAGAAAAGACTTTGTACTTTGTACTTTAAGATATGAATTTGACCTACATAATATCATAGAGAGTAGCATTATTAGAAAGTGTGGCTTACTGGAGTAGATACGACCTTGTTATAGGAATTATGTCACTCTGGGCATGGACTTTGAGGGTTCCTTTGCTCAGGATCTTACCCAGAATCTCAGTCAAATTCCTGTTGCTTATAGGATGAAGCACTAGCAGCTTCAGCACATCTTTCTGCACCCCACAATGCTTCCCATCATGATGGTAATGGACTGAATACCTGAAATTGCAAGCAAGGCCCTTCAATTAAATGTTTTTGTTATAAAGATTGCTGTGGCTATGACCTCTCTTCACAGCAATAGGAAAGACATGTTCCTACCACACTTCCTATCCTTAATATATTTAAAACCCAATGAGGTTAACTTGTGTGGCCCATTTACTCTTGTATATGCAGTCATCCATCCACACGTGCTTTATAAAGCGGTGCTTGCACGCTTAAAGGAAAGTACCTCTTCCTCTTGCAGCAGCTCTCCATTACCAATATCTCATCTAAAGATGCTAAACGTATCACATGATGTGCAGATAATGTGCGTGTTGTCTCTGTGAGTGACATGTGGGTTCATATGAGCAAATGCCTGATTATGTCCAGAAAATATGATTTCCTATTAGTCACCCACAATGACAGTCTGTGGCTGTTAAATATTTTAGGCCTCTCTTCTATGATGATATAACACCATTTGTTCTGTAGTTTTTATATAGTGACAATGTAAATTATTGACTTTTCTTTATTATCCTAGATTAAGGATGCTTTTTATAATTTTGGGCATAAAGAGATAGTGTAAAACTATGACAATACTTTCATTTTTTTCTCTTACTTAGTTACATTCCATTGATGTAAAAAATATTTGCTTATTCTTTGAAATCCAATAATGTTATGATTAATATAGGCCTGTATCCATTTTGTTTTTTATTTTGTAGATACTGTATTTTAATCAGATCTATCTTTGAACCTCTGCCTCAAACTTGTCCAAGACACTATACTAGAAACTCTTCTAACTTTCAAATACTCTCTTTTCATAAATAACGTATTAAATTTAGCTAATACTGCCTATATACACATTGGTACGGGAAAATCAAGTGAAGAATCTGTAGCGAATTTGGTCAGTACAATGAATAACTAAGCCAGCTCAAGAATAACAACTATACTTTAATGGTTATAAGGGGAAAACTCACGCTACAAGACTGGGAGGTCCGACTTCCTATGTCCGGAGGGCACCACGCAGAGAGGGTGCGTACCTTAATTCTCCCAGTTTTTTCTCCTCTGCTGCAGGTAGCCACACCTTAATTAGATGTGATTGGTTGATAGAGTTTCTCCATCAAGCATCAGCCTTTTGTCTTTTTCCCCATTTATGCTTGTATTTTTTGCTGACATGATCCTCTTTGAGTCGGATTTAGGTGTCCTGAGTTCATAAATGAACTCTCCTTGTTATATGGGGAATATATTGTTTGGAGTCATTCTCTCCAAGCTCTAGCAATTGCAAACTTTGCACTCAATTTTCTGTAATATTTTTTTGAGCCTTGATAGAAGTGTGATTGATATTGTTCTCCCCTCTGGTGCTGAACACTCTACAGGGACATTTAGTCAGCACTTTGACTAGTGGTGACTCTCTGTATTAACAGAAGTCCACTGCAAAAAGAAACTTCTGTTATGAGGTCTGAGAACTACACTAATCTGTATGCAAAAGGCTAAGTATATAGAATCACTTTGAAAGTACATTCATTTAGCAAAATGACAAAAATTTCTACTCTAAGGTTGATAATAATTCTACATACTCTTGGCCAGGTTTACAGTACCGCATCAGCAGTAAGTATTACATTGAGTCAGAACATTTTTGGTTATTTCCATATTTGTTGTTACACTATAACTACAATAATGACAGACATTTAACTATGCAATTCCCAGTGATTTTTTCTACTCAAGAATTATAATAGTTACTACTTTTTTCTTCCATTGTATTATTTATGTTGAACAGCAATATTATAAACATTTTATTATGTATTAAATTAGATATATTATTATAGTACTTTGTAGTTCTGTTCTCTTTCAAAACTGTTCAGTTTTATAACATATTTCCTTTTCAAAATGGATTGAAAGGATGTAACAAACATTAAATTCCTTGGAAAATTGTCTATTAAAAATTATTTGTGTTTATGCAAGAAAGTAGAAAAGAGAAAATAATCAGATGAAGGCATGAGAAAGAAAGTGATAATTTTCATGGTGAGTTGAAATTTTCATTTTGATGGGAGGATACAGGCATATGAACAAGGGAAAAGAGTTGTCATGTCTCAAACAGGAGGAACTTAATATAGCTAACTCTAATTATAAGAATAAACTGATAAATACACGAAGATGTAGAAAAAACTAATCACTTGAAAAAGAGTTTAGTCTTAATATCCAAACTTTAAATTGTTCCAATAATCATCCCAAAGATAGATACATAGAACATTGTTATTAATTCATTTAGAGAAGAAGTAAATAGTAAGGACAATTATTGAAAGCAATATAGACTATAAATCAAGTGATAATATTCTGTTGAGCTCACATCAATTTATATGACTAATAATAATATATATGATAAAGTGTTAGTTCAAGAATTATTTGAAAATTCTGGCATGGAACCAGAGAAATTTGAACACATTTATGATTACATAAAATCAAAGACTCTGATTATCAAGAGAATAAGTAGTTCACCTTGAGGTCATTAAAGGATAGATGCCATATTTCATAATTCTTTTATAAGCTATGCTCATTTATACTCTTATGCCTTTTTATCAGCAATAATACTATTGGAAAAGTTAACAAGATACAAAATTTTCCTGAAGAAATGAAATTAACTGCCTAAGTTATTCATTAGACTTCATATTGGCATGTAGATTAATTATTAAATGAATTTATTATAATAACTTCATCATATTTTTAATTTTGAGCTGAAACATATTTTATGGTTTAGACAAGAATAAATGTTAGACTAAATAGTTATAACCCACTATATTCTCTATGACCCTATAAATACTATATTTCATGAAATGTATAATGAAATTTCCTTAATGATAAGTGTAGAAGAGCTTTAAGTAGACAATTCATCTTTTAATCTATAATTGACCAATAAATATGACTGAAGATCATCTTACTTGAGTGATAATTATTAGGAATTTTATACTTATATGATTTAATAAATGAGAATATCTTAATGTTAGCAATAATTTCAATGTGCAAATTAGGCAAAGTCGGAACTTATAGGTCTTTTGGAGTCACTAAATTCTGAAGTTTATAACTTGGAGCAATAACATGGACACAGAAAAGTATGAAGTGATAGGAAGAAAGATGTTCAGTTATAAAAAGAATCTATGACAGTCAATAAACTTAGAAAGAGGATGAGTTATGTTTCAAATACACTTTCACTTATATCTGTAAATTTCAATTTATTAGGAAAAGTAAAATCATCCTTCAAGTTAGTTTAAAAATATGAAGAGATTATTTATATAATATAGTATCTTTGAATTTCAGTCCATTGTCCAAATGGAGTCTGAGATATATGCAAGTAATATTGATCTCTTAAAGAGCTATTTTTCATATGAGAGGAAAAAATTTACATGAGTAATATTCAGCCTACCTAAATATATAGATATAATCCCTTAATTGTTTGCACTGAAATACTGTGTATAAGAATCCAAAACTACATTTTTTTATCCTCATTTATGATGCGAACAATTTTTATCTGAAGTTACTCAGCAGAATATCTACAGAATCTAATATTAGAGTAATTGAATTTGTGCTTTTGTCCCATCTGTTTGACTTTGAAGTATTTAAGTTAATTTTACTCTCAGCAAATTAACAGGATACAAAATTAACATGGATAAATCAATAGCTTTCCTAGAGACACATGACAAATATTCTGAGAAAATAATTAGAGAAACAATCCCATTTGCAGTAGCCTCAAAAAAGAATTTGAATAAAGGTAACTGAGAGAATGAAAGAGTTGCAATATTAAAAGAGTGGGACACATACAGAAAAGAAACCAGATGAAAAAAATCTTCCATGCTCATGGAACTGTATGACTAATATTGTAAAAATGATCATCTTTCTTGTAGTATCTCACAGTTTTAACAGAATCCTCATCAAAATTTGAATGTTTTTCTTCATTGTATCTGAATAAAATTGAAAATTTTGATGGATGTATATAAACTATCCCAAATGGCCTAAACCATACCAAACAACAAAAACAATGGAGTATTTCTCAGTTCTTAAGAAAACTGAATGAAGCAGGAATAATAAAAACTCAGACAGAGAATTTGGGGTTCAATGAAGGTCAGAACCATGAAACAGCCAACCACTGGCTCTTTCCTCTAACTCAGTAGAGTAATCATTTGGCAGTATTCACATCGGAAAGGCCACAAAATGAAAGTACATCCTCAGCTTAAAAACTGAGTTGTGTAGTTTGGAGGTAAATGGATGGAGATGAAAACAATTTCTCAGTGAAGCAATCCAGACACAGAAAGGCAAAAGTCACATGTTTTCTCTTCACTGTGTTTTTTTTTAATATTTGTATTTTCCTTTTTGTATGGATCTTTAGAGTACTGATAGAGATTTTGATATTTCTAAAGGATAATGAGGCAATTCTTTCAAAGGTAGAACAGTCGAATGCAGTGTTTTAACCACTTAAAGTAAAGTAATATAATGGAAAGGGTTACACTAGATTAGGAGACTGGATGGGTAGAAGAGAGAATGTGGGGATAACTAACAGCAAAAAAGAAATTAAAAAACATATATGGAAACCTACTACTGTATATGGTTCTTAAAATAAATAAACACAAATATACACCTAGAGGATATAAATAGAATTAACCTATAATTCGGTGATGAAGTTGCTACTAGACACCACATGTTAACAAATAAAAAGGCAAGTGCCAGGGATAGGTTACTTCTTGAGAGTTCTTGGTAAGTCCTCACAGAATTCCCGAACACAGCCGACTACGGCTCTTGTTATGACTACTACCTAGTACTTGATATTAAAACCCAAGTAAGACACCACATTTTAAAGCATATAACCCAGAGAGATCAAGTTAGTTCTCATTTGATTTGATGCTTACAGGATAGCATTCATAGTCCTGGGAGTTGATATGCTATGAATGCAAAAAGAAGGTAAGAACTATGATCTTTTTTACCCAGGTGTGAACTCTAAGGGCTAAAACAATGAGCACTCTGGCAAGATTGTACTCTGCTGCATTGGTGGTATGAATAGAATGGGAGTAATCAGACATTCTATAATTTTATCTAAGTCCTGATTCACAAAATGAAATCCATATCTGTCACCATAAATGTGACCCATAAACTATGAATAGACAGGTTAGAGGCCATAGGTAAGGATTTCTTACTATTATGCTAGTAAGCTGCCCTGAATTTACACTGAATATAAATGATGTAGCATTCTGCTCATAGATTAGTTCGCTTCTCAACACTAATGAGAAAACTTATTTTCTTTGGCAGATGGTGATTAACACTAAGACCTCAATTGATGAAGGTCCATAGAATTAGTCTTTGAAATGCTCAGATAAATACACACATATATTGCATTCCTTTTTACCAAACCTTAGGTATCATTGTGGAAGAGGGTGTGGAAAAGTTGTTATATGTCAAGACTATGTATGACTACAAAGAAGTCATGTTGCCCAAGCATTGTAGGAAAATTGCTCATATGAATTCCAAATAGTTGAGACAAAATGTCTAAGACTTGTCCAAGTCCTACCCCAAGAAACCACAACATTGTGAGGGAGTTAGATATGAAGTCCCTCTTCTTGCTTAAGAGATGTTGGCATCTAAAAATTTCTAGTAGGAAGAGATTTAGTTTTCTTTAAGTGTGCCACCTGTGGTAGGTTTAGCATGCTTCATCAATGCCGTATTACACAGAGTGCTAATTATACTTTATGCAAATAAGATAAAAACAAAAAGGAGTGGACACAAATTTGGTAGGTAGTTAAGGAAGAGTGGATCTGGAAAGACTTAAGATGGTGATAAATATTAACAAAATACATTGCATGCAATTATTAAAAGGCAAAAAGATATCCAGGAAAGCACATACTTAACATATTTACAGAAAAACCCTATTCCTGGCACTTGCCTTTTCATTTGTTAGTGTGTGGTATCTAGTAGCATCTTTATTGCTCCATTATAGGTTATTTATATTTAAACTCTATATGTGTGTATGTGTTTATACATTCTAATAAACATATACAGAGTTAGGTTTCTATATGATTTTAATGTTTTAAAATATAAGCCTATAGAATTACATGTTCAGATTTTCTGTTTTGTATATATAATTACAACTCAGATTAAGTTAGCAACACATATAATTACTGCATATACCCACCCACAAATTACATATTACAGAAAAATATTTTTATTTCTGCAGTCTGCTTATATTTCCAAATAAAGAGAATTGTGTTATATCTCTAGATTTAATGTCAGAAAAGAACATGATAAACTAGCTCTTTATTTCTTTTTTATTGAATGAAAATTTACCAACATATACTTTCCATATAAGCTTACATTTTTCAAGTGCTATACAGTTTGGAATAGATAGAAAAACTTAGAGTGTCTTCTTGAGTATTAGGATTCATATTCATTCTGAATAGTCAATGAAATATTGTTATGTGGAAGTTTTAGTCTAGGTTTGGATTATAGAAATGTAGTTAGTGAAATATTTTTATGTATAGCTGTTTCTCTGAAGTATAACATTCTCTCCTGGAAGAAAGAGGTAGAATCATATTATTCAGGAAATGAAATATTCAAGGGTCGGAAAGCTCAGACAAATTACACACCTCAGAAATGACATGGATCATACAAGGGTCATTACATATCGAACATTACAAGATTTATTCTGGCCCCTAAGATTATATTTAGTAATATTTGATGTGACAGAAAATTTGTAGCCATCAAATATACCTATATGCTTTGCAAGAATCTCTAGTCATGCATCCTAATGATGCAACTGTCTTTGAGTCATTCATGCTCTTGTAAGTTTCCTCAAAATATCCATTGATTAATCAAGGTAGACATAGGTGGGATCTTTTTTGTGAGTAAAATGATGTGTGTTCACATGTCCTCAGGAAAAATCACACAAAATCCTGGAGGAGTTAAAGTAGGAAACTGATATTGGATTTTCAAATAATAATAAAATACTAATACTAATTTTAACTAAATTAATTTTATTACCTAACAGCCATTTACCTGATACTGAAAAATCATTAAATACTAGTTGTCTTTTTTTTTACTCTGAATACTTTCCAAAGAGTTAACTTTTATTTGGGGTAAAGGGAAACACAGTGTGGGGTGAGAAAAAGTAATAACCATGGATATTTGAAAATACCATAATGATACCCATAAATTCACACCCTGTAATAAATAGGGATTCATTAAGAAGGTCAGATTGACAATGTCTATTCAGCTAAATAGAAAGATTTCTGGAAAATAATCTCTCAGTGTTTAAATGAGTATAGTATTGTCATTATCATAGAAATCTGTCCAATATGGGTTTTTGTGTTTTTTTTTTTGTTGTTGTTAAAAGCAAAAGTTCAGCTAGCATTTACGCTCAACAATTAAAAGCTCTTGTCAAAAAGTCTAAAAACTTGTTAATTCCATAGAAACATTTGGAAGAGAACTGACTCCTGTTATTTGCTTTTTACCTCCACAAGTGCATTCTGATATACATGCACAATCCCTATACATACTATTATCAAAGAGAAACACAAGCACAAATCCCATACACAGTAAAATCATAGAGAGACACAAAAACAACTTTAAAAGAAAGGAAAGCAATATGACCGTGGCCATCTAAAATCAAATATCACCTTTACTCTTACCTAAGATAATTCAAAATGCATTTCAGCAATTCATTAAGAAATACAGAGACATCAATTATTTTACACAACACAATCAATTAATCTAAATTCCCACTCCCTCCCATCCTCCCATTCTCTCCATCTATCCTCGCATCCCTCCCCTATCTAACCCTAAGAAAGGGTAAGGCACTTGGCTTTTTGGAAGGTCCAAGGCCCTCCCTACTACATCTAGGCTGAGCAAAGTATACATCCGAAGAGAACAGGATCTCAAAAAGCCAGTACATGCAGCAGAGATCAATCCCGGTGCCAATGCCAATGGGCCCTCAGTCTGCACCAGCCATACAACTGTCAACCACATTCAGGAGACTAGTTTGGTCCTATTCTTGTTCCTTCCCAGTCCAGCTGTAGTTGGTGAGCTTCCATTAGCTCAGATAAACTGTTTCAGTGGATGAACACTTCATGGTCTTAACCTCTTTTCTCATATTCTCATTCCTTCCACTCTTCAATTGGACCTTGGATCTCAGTCCAGTGCTCTGATGTGAGTTACTACCTCTGTTTCCATCTATTATTGGATGAGGCTTGTATGGTGGTATTTATTTACAATATTTATTACAATATTTATATATACTTTTTCTTTTATCATAACTAAGTAGAGATCAATCCCGGTGCCAATGCCAATGGCCCCTCAGTCTGCACCAGCCATACAACTTTCAACCACATTCAGGAGACTAGTTTGGTCCTATTCTTGTTCCTTCCCAGTCCAGCTGTAGTTGGTGAGCTTCCATTAGCTCAGATAAACTGTTTCAGTGGATGAACACTTCATGGTCTTAACCTCTTTTCTCATATTCTCATTCCTTCCACTCTTCAATTGGACCTTGGATCTCAGTCCAGTGCTCTGATGTGAGTCACTACCTCTGTTTCCATCTATTGTTGGATGAGGCTTGTATGGTGGTATTTAAGATAATCATCAGTCTGACTACAAGGCAAGGCCAGTTTGGGCACCCACTCCTCTATTGATCAGGGTCTTAGCTGGGGTCATCCTTGCAGATTCCTGGGGATTTTTCTAGAGCCAGGTTTCTTGCTAACCCCATAATGGTTCCCTCAATCAAGATATCTCTTTCCTTGTTCTCTTATCTGTCCTTCCTCCATCTCGAATATCCCATTCTCTCAAGATCTCCTCAGCCCTCCCTTCTCCCCTCCTCTTCAACTTCTCCCCTTCCTTCTACCCTCCTGATACCAAAACCACATAAAGACTCAACCAAGAAAGAGAATTACAGACAAATCTCACTCATGAACATGAATGCAAAAAGTCTCAATAAAATACTGGCAAACCGAATCCAAGAACACATCAAAAAAAAAAAAATCAAACATCTTGATCAAGTAGGCTTCATTCCAGAGATGCAGGGCTGGTTCAACATATGAAAATCTGTCAGTGTAATCATCATATAAATAAAATGAAAGAAAGAAAACATATCCAGCACACAGTGAGTTTTAACACAATTTAAGAAGTTATTTTCAAAATTATGTAAAAAGTGAGTGGTAACTGAAGCCAATAGGTAAGAAAATAATACTCTAATGAATAACTTAAGCTTGATCAAACAGGCATATTATGTGTATAATATATTTTTATTTATATTACATTTATTATAAAATAAAATAACAAATAGCCACATATATATTTCCATTGTTCACTATAACACATTCTTCTGAGAGAAAAATGTCATCATTTTATCTGAGCTTGATATATTTTATAAATAGCTCTGGTGCTATTCATTGTCTGAGTCCTCATCATCCTATTGCAGTGTTGTAACAATTAGGGAAAAATATAATTTTCTTTAATATTTTAATGTAGGGAGAAACTATTTCCATTTAAGTTATCCTTATTCATGTTATATAATACATAACCCAATTGAGTTGATACAAATATTTCATTAATTATCTTGCTTTGGATACTTTACCTTAGTCCAAATCATACATATCCTATCGATCTCATGATGTTCTGAATGGGGACAGATTTACTTTTATAGTTCTGCAATTTTACCTTACACATTATTGCTGGAAACAAAATTTTCTCATACTGTGAGAATTTTGTGGTTTCATGAATTATCTACAATAATTCTGTGTTTTGCCTCACTTTTAAAGTGTGTATATCCACCCAAACTGAAATTAAGAATTTAATCAAAAGCATATAAATGTAGGTAAATTTCAGGGCTATTTACAAAGATAAAGTTTTTGATACAGTCTGAATGCCCATAAATCAAGAAATAGAAAAAAATGTGATATATCAACAAAATTGGGTAGTATTAAAACATACAAAAGAATAAGTTGTTTATGATACATGTTATAACCAAAGTGCTGATAGATGTTGTTTATTAAACATGCTCAGAATTGTTATATGCTGTCAAATAATGGGTGAGAGCACATTTCCTAATATGAAAGAAATTCAAAACCACTTTTCAAAGATATAGAACTGATTTATATGAAATATCAAGATGAAGAAAGACCACGGAGATAGAAGCCAAATATCAGTCAAAAAGTATTCAGAGGAACTACATTGGGGGAGTATTGACATACTCCCTCAACCTTTCTTTAAGTCTGATAAAATATTTCAGAACATCAGTTAGTTATAACACAGTCATTATATGAGAAAAACTATTATATATATAAACATTATCTCATTCTAAAATGTTTATTATTTTCATTAATAATATAATAATTACCAATTCATATTTCACATTGTAGTATAAATTTTGAATCAGTACATTAACCAAGAAGTTTATAAATATTAAACAACAAATATTAGAGATTACAGTTCTGATCTCAGAAGAATATTTTGTAAGTTGAGTTTGGTCAAAGATCTAAAAACTTTCCTAATATGGAGAGTTTGCTATTTATTTAGCAAATCTGGGCAATTCCAGTGACTGGAAGAATGGTTCATACTTGTCAGTTTAAAATTAAGCTCATCCCAGGATCTCTGGACACATCTGGCAGCACAACAAAATAGCAAACCACGTCAATAAAATAAGATTTGGCTAATTCTAGCTCTTTCAGCATTATTTGATGAATGGGTATTTAGATCACCTCCTCAGGATTGAAAATACACCTTGGCATAAACCCATAATACATACTGGGACTAATACATTTATACTTCATAAATAGTTGATCTGTGTTGCTACAGGATACTCAGCAAGAACTTCAAAGGTGATATATCCCAATAATTTATTAAAATACCTAATTTAGTAAAAGACTTGCAGTGAAGAACTGAAACAGTAAAATTTGTCATCACTAACACTTTCAGCATATTGGATACTGACCATTTAATATAACAAAATCACTAAAATTCTATGAAACATTCAGCTTAATATTTTTGGAATAAAAAATGTATGTAAGTACACTGAAATTTGAATCAAAAATTCCAAAAAGTATAGTTAATATAATGCCTTGCATTTTGTACATTACTAGAAAAATGAGCACAATAGGAATTTATGTGAGAAACAAACAAAAATTAGGAACCTGAAGTTATCTGAATATGTATAAAGATACTAACTAATCAGCTAAGCCCCTGCATAAAAAATAAAAAATAGTAATTAAAAATATGCTGTCATAGTAGAGAACAAAATCATTTTTATTTGTTTAATAATAAAGTGTAATTATGCTTAAATGATCTAGCATAAAAGTTTTTATATAGACTGTCACCTACCGATCACTTCTTTTGTAATAAGTACCAGATGAGGAAAGAAAACCACAAAACCAGAAATATGGCAATAATTAATTGTAATAAAATTCAGTGTCAAGAAGAACATTAGTTATTGTAGTGATTGAGAGCTATCTTATGCATTGGCAAATTTTATTCTAGGTCTCCTACACAGTGATGTGGATAATGGATTTGATAATGGATAATTGTGAATGATATTGGAATGAGAAAATAGATTGTATTGCAGTAAAATCTCACAATTTTAGGTAAGAGCTCACTGTATTCTTTTAGAGAGCCAATTTTAGAAGGATGTAGGGATATTTTTTCCAAAACCTTTTTCTATCCAGAACACTAAAAATAATGCCCACAGCAATTATTTTAGTCATAGGTTGTTTATTTGTTGTTTTCTCTCACAAATCTTAAAGGTTCCTCTGTGAAACATTTCTGAAAAACATAAAATTATTTCAGATACACTGGAGTTAGTTTGTTTTTTCATAGGAATGATATTAAAAATAATTTTATTGCACACTTTGTAGGACAAGTTCTTAGCTTTATTAAGAACATTTTTAAAAATTCTTTTGTCTTTGAAGAAGTATCAAAGGACAAGACAAATCCAGCCTTAGACAGCTGTAAAGAAGAAGGAAGAGGTGGAGCCCAATGCTCTTTGGATTATAATTCATGTTAGATATGAGATTCAGGGAATGCACATGCAACTTAGCAATACTGATCACAATATTTCAACTTTATCTTTTCTTTCACTGCTCTGGAAGGTCTCATGTGTTGTATGAAGGCTGCTTGTTGGTTCGTGGCTGCTCAGGCTCAAAATAATCACACCGAGACTATATTATTTAAATCACTGGTTGGCCCATTAGCTCTAGCTTCTTATTGGGAAACTCTTACATCTTAATTTAACCCATCTCCATTAATCTATGCATCACCGCAACGTCATGGACTACTAACAAAGTTTCAGAATGTCGATTTCCGGTATTGGCTCCATTGCTTCTTTCTAACTCCTCCTCCTTTCTACCAGCATTCAGCTTAGTTTTCTCCACCTACCTCTATTGATGCACATGTCCAAGTCAGTTTCTTTATTAACCAATGGTATTCACAGCATACAGAGGAAGTCCCACATCTCCTCCCTTTTTTGGTTTAAATAAAAATGGAAGATTTTAATTTTAACATAGTAAAATTACAAATAAAAACAGGTATCAAGCAATAATTACAGTTTTATTTACAATATTTATTACAATATTTATATATACTTTTCCTTTTATCATAACTAAGGAAAACTATAATGATCAATTGTTCGACTCCATCAAAGACTCCAGAAGGATATAATATCACGTAAGTGCATTGTAAGTAACTTCTAAAACTCTAGAATTTACAGAGACATTGTGATGTCTAGACAGTCACCAAAGTTCTTCTGTACTGTTGGGGCATCCACTTTCAGCCTATAGGCCCATAGTATCTGACAGACTTTCCATGAAGCAAGAAAATTCAAAGACAGTTTCATCTATATTGGCAGTTTGTAAGTCACTTTCTTCTGTGTCCTGCAGAATGTCTAGCAGACTCTTTCATGAAATGGGAACCCTGAAGGATCATCTGACCTTTAAACAAGTTCAGCATTCATTTCTCTGTGGGTCATGTATGTCCAGTTCTTCAAACAGTCCAGGCAAGAGCAGTTTCTTGCTCAAATGGTTAACCATCTCTATAAGGAGCCTCTTCAATGCTCATCATCCTCTTGAAGAGGTTTGTGATGCCAGGAACATATGTGTCTCTTTGTCATGAACAGTCCTAAGTTCTTAAAACATTTTAAATGTCATATTCTGAAGGTCTCTGGAAAATTTGAAGAATACCTATCTAACTAAATTATATCTCTATACCTAGAAAACTTAACTAGCATGACTACAGGCTTGACTGTTACAGATGAGTATCTATTAAACTATATTTTTAAATTATACATTATATCTTCAAATGAACTGCACCAATACAATAGTGTAATCATGAACAGAAATATACATATACACAGTATAACAAAATTGATCTTAAGTTTGTGTCAATAAACCAATATCCATACCAATGCCAATCTCTATAGGACTCATGAGATGATTAATGATTTCTCATAATAATGTTGTTTTAAAAGACTGAGACTGCCTGTCTCACTATGCTTCAGTTGTGTTAAGATATGCAGATGTTGTGATGTCATGTGTTGTTAAGCTAATATGAGAAACAACTTTCCTTGAAACAATCCTGCCTCTAGTATTGGGTTGTGGTGATATAAAATAGACTAATTCAATATTTTATAACTTCTAATTACTATTATATAATTTATTAACTTTAATCCATAGAACAATATATTATTTCTGTTTTAATTTATTTTACTGCCCATTTCAGACATGCGTGAAGAAATTTATTCTTGCTTAGAGTTTAATGGTAAGATATTTCAGATGAAAAATGTGTTACACTATTGAAAGAAAAATAAACCATATGCTCAAACATAAAAGTGGTTTACTATATCTGCGATTCAGTATTAAAATATTAAACTGATGTTAAGATCTAAGGAAAAATAAGTTATACTTTGTTATAATAACTTTAACAAATATTGAATTGTGTATCATTAGTGAACTGCTACAGGCTCTTCATCTTGGAGTAGGAACATTAGAGTTGCAGACAATAACATCACTGGCTTCAAGACAGAGACACCATTGAAAAGACATAATATTGTGGGAAAACAAGATGTAAAAGCACATGGGAGTGTCTTGGTGGAGAGTAGAAGAAGGGAGAAATATGTAATTATATTATAATCTCTGAAAAATGAAAAATAAATCCTTACTGTTCAAGCCAGACAATCTAAGTTGAATTTCTAGAACCCAAAATACATTTAGAGGACTGGTTCTAAAACTTGTCCTCTAATCCCCATGAATGTGTCATGGATGGGCAAACACACACACACACACACAAACATGTACACACACATGCACACATACACACCATACATACATCCATGCAGAATACACCAATAGTGAATAAAATATAGATATTAATAATGAATAAAAATAAAAGAAAAATGACAGAAGACTCAGTAGACTCAGAAGTCATTTTACTGTATGGGAAGAGGCAAAGATTATAAATACATCAATGACCCTGGATTCCCTGAAAAACTAAATTTATTTTACATCTAATAATCTATTAATGAGGATTTAAGGGTCAGAGCTTATGACCACTATCCAAATAAATATTCTAAAAAAGAAATTGTGTTTTCTCAAGAGCTACTAAATCCATAAGGGAACATTCCAATACCAAGAGGAAGAAAAAGCTATAGGAGCAATTTCTGTCCCCATAAGTAAGAGACAAAACAGACCCTAGCCTGTGGTTTCTTTGATCTTAAACAGTATGACTATAAAGTTATTTAAGACTTAAATTAATGTGTCTAAATAACAGTCACTGTGATGTGATTGCAAGAATAAGAGTTTGTAATTTTCTATGGAAAATTAGAGTGTAATTTCCTGAATTGTTAAATCAGAAATAAATTTCAGTTTATGTGCATTGTCATTAGTTCCTGAAACATCTGTGAGAACTTTTGGATGAAGTGATCACATGAACTTATCACAGGGAAAGCTTCTAACTATAGATGACAGACTATAATCATAAATCATCACTCTGAAATACAAGTGGCCATTCTTGTGCGAATTCATAAATGAGGGCATGCTATTCTTATATCTCAGAAGGTTACCATTATGAGAAAAAAGGGCATCACAACTAAAACAATATTTGATAATTACTGATGCATATGTATAAATATATATCCCTCAAAATTGTCCATTCAAATAAAACTAATAATATGCCAATACTCCATGAATGCTTAGTAATGATTACTATGTTTGTCGGCTCTTTATCTCATTCTCCTTCAAATTCATAGCCTTCTTGTCACCAATTTTTATTGCACACATATATGCATATATACAAACCTAATTGTAAATACATATATTCCCCTAATATGACCTGTTGAGTCCACATAATGTCAATTTAAGTATATTTTCAGGGATGATATTTTGGCACTGGATGGCTGGTTGGTATGCCCTAGGAATTTTAGAAGCCACACATTACTAAAAGTTTAAAACGTAATGTTAGGTTAATCTAACTTTGTTAATGAAATATATAGCTTAATTTGTATTGAGTACTGGTTGAAATGTTTTATATAAGTATACTTGATCATAATACTTTACATATAAAACTTTCAATTTTATTTATATTTTTCTATAATTATTTTTGATGTGTTTTACATATATAGAACCAAAAGATATACATAATATATCGCATGAATTTTCTATAATCATACATATAAGAAATATTTTGCTAGACATTTAGTTTACAAAATTTGCTTAAGTTAATGAAATGGTTTTACACAGTTAACACATCAAAGATAAAAATATGCATATGAATTAAATCATAAACTAGATATCATGAATATGTATTTGCAGGATACTTTTGGACATGAACATTTATTATTATTATAGTCTCTCTAAACAAGCACTCTTTTTCCATTTGAATATTAATTTTTTCATTAAAATCCTTTTTGTTATAGTTTAAAATCACATGGGGAAGTTTAGGGTGTAAATACTGGTTCCAAAAACCCATTAGAGAAGAAAAATCAGGAGAAAAAAAAAGTAGTCTCTACTCCAAACAAGAAAGAAGAACCTTCAAAAACTCACAAAATGGGAAATGAATATTGAAAACTGTATTGAGCAATTACTCCTTGGTCAGTCACATAAGTAATGGGTGTCTTTATCATCAGACTAAGGATAGCAACCAATTACCTTGGAATTAAGGTGTGATTTTTTTTTTTTTGGAAAGAGAGTCTATGGGATCCTTTGACTAAAAACTTAAAAGATACAATCAATATCTAACATTGAAAGTTTTATTTTGTGATATATGATGTCTTGTTGGAACATTGTCTAGTCCTTTATATAGAACACTTTAAGACCTGTGTAAAATACAGCATTTCATGACCACCAAACCTGTACTGAACAACACACTCATAGATAAATTATATGAAGAATATAAATGAAGACAACCTCAAATGCAAAAGAAAAAGAGATTGTAAAATTTCTAGAAAATATAGATGATCAGATGAGACCTATAGTATAACCTGATCATATCTATATCTATCATATATATCATATATAACACAGCAACCTAGAAAACCACTAATAAAAAGGAAGGATAGAAAGAAAAAAATAGAGTACCAACAAAATTTAAGGAAGAGCAAACCTTTGTTTTAAACAAACATGCAAATTGTCACAACACACTAATAAATAAATACAGTGTAGCTGACTGAACAGTAATAGAAAACTCAATTCTGCTGTATCTTAGAAAAAAATACTCTATCTTTATAACTCATACATAAACTGATAAACAATGGGAGTTTTCAAAAACACAGCAGCTGAAAAATCCTGGAATGTTATGATACCTGATACCATAGACTTCAAGAAAAAATCAGAAGAAAAGGGAAAAGTTCATGGAGAAGGTAGAACAATTAAAAATGAATTGAACACCAGAGCTCTCAATTTCAAAAATAACACGTTTGGCCATAAAATATTTTAAAGGACCTATCACTAAAGATAATTTGGTGACTTATTTCCCCTACTCTCGTACATAAATATTTTGTCTAAACCAAAACTTGATAAATAAATTTCAAAGTCAAATCTCACAATAAATAACGGAATTTAACAGGTATATACTAAGGGTACTATCCAAAAAAACATGAGATACACAGTCTTCTCAGTGATTCTAAGAATAGTCTTGTAGTTGATAGCATTCAAAGCTACAGAATGGTCAGACATGCAAGATTAATCTCCCCAACTCATTGAAACTCTAAAAGAGTTTCCCAGAAAGAGATTTGTCTCTTAGGTGATTGTAAACCCCAATGAGGGATTTTATTTACCTCTTCTTAATCCCTAAATGCACATATGACCTCTTATAGTTTATACGCAATTAAATACAGAAGTAGGCCGAGTAGAGATTTGTACAGCTGTATATAATTAATTTTTCATTAAGCAGGTTAATAGAGCATCTTTGCTGTAGTTATGTATAATAATTGCCTTCATTAGTTGAATCTTGGCTTTACAAACATTCTATTCATTTATTTATTTATCTGATCAACTCTAGATGTATAGCTACTTAAACTCTTAAACTCTATATTAACGCTACTAAAACCTGTCAAATTACAATAAAATTCTGAATTGACTGCATTTTTCTTTAGTCTTATAGAGTCCTACCACTTAGAAATATACTTTGAATTAAACTGTAATTTCTTTCACTTCTGATATATATCTTCATTGATGTTTATTGAAAACTTCCCTTTATCTTATCCTGCATTCTGTAAAGATTAACTTTTCACAATTACAAGGATGGGTAATATTATCATCTGTAAAAGGTCCCTCATTTTCTGCTTAAGTGTTTTCATATGTATCAAATGCTTTGTCATCCATGATGTTTTAATTTTTGCTTGAGTTTATCAGGTTATTTCGGAATTCTTATAGTTGGATTATAGATTTCAGACTAAATTCTTTCATGTTCACATTCTGATAAAAACTTTGGAATTATTTATACTTTCTTTTACTTGATCGCTTATTAGTTTTTGTTAATGAATTTCATCCTATAATATCATGGCACCATGTTTGCTACTCATTATCTACTGATAGTTTCTTTTCATTTAGCTAATTTTGCATACAATTTATAAAACATTCATGTTGAATATTTTGTGCAAAAATCCCTTTAAATATATCTACGATAATAAGAAAGGATTTTGTAAATTTTGTTATAAAAACAATTCTTTCCAAATTATCTTATGAAAACAGTTGTACCACTTTCATTACCAAGTATTTCAAATGAGGTACTTTATTGCTTTGCACCCTTATGAGAAGTTGATATTACCTTATAGTTATTTATGTTTAAAATTGATTAATGGGAAATTATATTAAGCATCTTTTTATCTTATTCTTTCACATCTATAGTTGTTGACCAAATGTGATATTAGATTTTTTACCTATTTCAAAATATGTTATTCTTAATGTTAACTTGTAGTAGTTTCTTAAATTTAGGATGCTAGTATTCTATCAGTTGTTTGTTTTCATTTATTTTATTTTTTAATTATAATGATATCACACACATGTTCCTATTCCTCCCTCTAAATCTCTCACATAAAACCTCCTTGCTCTCTTTCAAATTCATTGGTGTCTTTAAAAAGTTGTTATTTGTGTAAATGAACTTACATATATTTTCATAAATGCTTGTTTAAAAACTTTCAGTCTTTATAGTGTTACTTGTGTACATGTTTGCAGGGCTGATCATTTGGCAATGAATAATCAATTGGTGTACTTTCTCTAAATAGAACTTTATATGATAATGAAGCCAAAGTACAGTTGTAGATTCTTCAAGAAAAAGGATCATACACTGTAAATGTGTTCTTATTAGGTTTCTTATTTTTGTCATTAAATAATATCTTTTTATAAATTTTTTTATTTATTTACATCCTGTCCAGTTTCCTATCACTCCTCTCCTCCTTGCTCTTTCCCACAACTCCCCTCTGTTCGCACCCTCCAATCCACTCCTATGTTTCTGTTTAGGAAAGGGTAGATCCCACATGAGTATCAAGAAAACATACATAAAAGTCTCAATAAGACTAATTACCTTCCCATGTATTATGGCTAAGCAAGAAGACCCAGCATGAGGAGTAGGGTTCCACAAGTTAGTAAAAGTATCAGAGATAACCCTTCCTCCTAATCTTAGGATACACACAAGAAGACCAACTACACAATTGTAACATACATGCAGATTGCCAAGTTTGGTTCCATGCAGGCTCCTTGGTTGTCAGTTCAGTCTCTCTTGAGCCCCTATGAGAGCAGTTTAGTTGATTCTGTGAGTTTTCTTCTGATGTTCTTGACCCCCCTGGCTCCTACAATCCTCTCCCCCATCTTCTGCAGGATTTCCTGAGCTCTGCCAATTGTTTGACTGTGGATCTGAATCTGTTTCCATCATTTGTTGGAAGAGTTTCTTTGATGATCACTAGGATAGGCAGCAATGAGTATGTGAGTATAGCAGAATAACTTTAGATATCATTACATTGGCAATGCTTTCATCCAGTTGTGTTTGTTTCTATCATAATTCTCAGGGTCATACAACTTGTTCTTGGCAGGGACCACAGTGGCAGGGATTTGCTTATTCTCCTGGCATGAATTTTAGATGAGACCAGTCATTTGTTGGCCACTTGCTAAATCTCTAGGCCATTCATACCCCAGTACATTCCAAAGGCAGTACAGACTGCAGAGGGCTAGTGAGATAATTCAGTGGGTAAAGTTGCCAATTTCCAATTCTAAAGAACTGAGATCAATCCCCAGGACATAGTGGTTGAAAGAAATAACTGGCTCCTATACTTGTTTCTATTGTCCAGATGCTCCATGGCCTGTGTTTCTTCCTGATGCATGAAATGAATAAGTATGCTAAATTTTAATGAAGAATAAAGCAAACATATGACTCAGTTGTGCACCCAAACCACACATGCACCCAAACCATCACAGTGATACTTGCACATCCATATTTATTGTTGTTCTATTCACAAATGTAAGTGAATAGATCCAGTGAAGATGCCCATCAACAGATGAATGATAATGAAAATGTAGAATATATATGCAATGCGATCCTACTCAGCTGTATAGAAAAATGAAACTTCTAGGACTATTTATGGATCTTTAAAATTTTTCATTAAACAAAAAAGTGTAGGCTCAGCAAAATTACATGTTCTTTCTTCTATTTAATCTCAACCTTATAAAATGTGTGTCTATATTAATATAAATGTGTGTGAATGTGCATGAAACCAAAAACACTAGAGATAAGATAGAGGAAAAGTGAGGACTTAATGGAAGAGAAAAGAGCAATTGGATACATTCGCTATGACACAAGGAGAATGACAGGGTGGAGTGTTGAAAGGAAGTAGGAAAATTGAGGAGGTAAAAGATTTTAAAAGTGTTTTCATGAGCAATATGGCCTTACCATAGCATGTGGGGAGCAACCAATAGACTATGGTGTTTCAGGAAGAGCATTGAACACCTTTGACCAATGACTCAGCATGATGTAACTTATTCCTGGCACAAAAGGCTTTACTTTGCTAGATAAGATATCTTATTAGGGCATGTGACGCTCTTTATAATGTGACTTCATTTAATTCTCTCTCATTCTCTCTCTCCCTCTCATTTGTCAATTTCTGTCTCATTCTTTCTCTGTATGTGTCTCTTGTCTGTCTGCCTGTATGTGTCTGCCTCTTTCTGGGTTTGCATGTATGCTTATACTTCAGTAGGTTTCCACATGGATTTTCCAAAGGCCTTTAGTGTTAGTTGTCCCAACCCATATACCCTCCCTCTTTTACCCTGCCATTCCATCTTCCAAATTCAAACCTCGTACTCTAGTTTCCATTTATCTCTTTGTAACACTACACTCCATTTTTGCTTCCTTTGAAGAACCCTCTCCCCCTGGTGTTTTCCTGAGTACCTAAGCTCTGTGATTATTGTGATTTAAACAGACATATCGGAAACATAAAAGTTAATATCCACATAAAAGAGAAAATATGAAGTATTTTTTTCTTTTTGTGTCATTTTTTGTTTTGGATTTTTTTCTTATTGGTCTTTTCCCAGTTTTGAATTTTTCCTCTGTGTAAAAACTTTAAAATGGGAGATGAATTACACATTTTTGTTTTATTGAAGAAATATTTCACAAATATGAATGGAGGGTCTCCTTTGTTGTCTTACTGATTCAGCCTATTTGTGAAGTCAGGAAGAATGCTTGGTCCAGGCCTAAACCTATAGTTATTTGTGTACCCACAGGCAGTATGGCAAAAAAAAATTTGCCCTGGAAGACCCCAATCCTGGAATCTCAGACATGGGTTTCTTTTGTGACAGTGTTCCTCGAAGCCCACTAATAAGCATCCCTGCATTTGAATTCTGATTTGGGCCAGCCTTGACACATTTATAAACTGGAGTGAAGTAGAGATTTATCATTAAATTGTTTTGGTTATTACAATAAAATAAATCAATAAAATTGTTACTTGATTAATAATTCCAACTAAAAATTCTAAATAATCATAAGAGTAGCAAATAGTCATCTCTTGAAATGACTATGCTCTTATTTAAAACAAACTGTACCTCTTAAAATTCCAGTCTCAAGTCACTGTTGTCACACTGGTGATAATTTCTTATCCAACAAGAATCTTTCTGAAATATGTGAAGATTTCAGTCTTGGTGAATACTCAGCCCTTAGTTTCTCAGCTGAGTTGCCCAGAAAGGATGTCAATGACATTTAAACATCAAGGTCATTTTTTTAGTGTGACATCTGTTCACTTATGGCTTGATTGTGATGAAAAGCTAATTTCCCAAGCCTAGCAAACAGCTGTCAGATGGGAAAACACTTGTGATCTCTGTGACCTGTCTTAAACTTAAACAATATAACTAATAATAAATATTGGTATACTGTCATTTATACATTTGTGCATTTTACTTAAGAATGAATTGTGGTGATTGTAGGCTACTGACTTCTCAATGTGTTCCTTCTATTCTAAGCTAGTTAGACACAAACTAAGATTCACAATTATTTCTTTTCAATCTCTATCACCTTAATTTTAATACATATTAGATCTGTAATTTCAAGAGTTGGACTTTTAAATTTTTATAAATGAAATGTTTTCTGAGCAACTTTAGAATGTATTTTGTGATACTTATATGTTAGTTTCTTTTACATTAATTTATGAAATTCCTGACCAAACAACTGAAGAGTGGTAACACTTTATTTTAACTTAGGGTTTGAGATTGTTTTGCTTATGACCAACTTCCCACAGCACTTGGCCAGCGTGAACATCTAAAATACTTGCTTCTTTACATGAGTGCACAAAGAATCAGAGGCAGAAAACAGTAATGAAAAAATATTCAAGGAGAAGTCTCTTGTGACCTCTTTTCTCTATTGATGTCCTTGCTTCCTTAAGTTTCCACAACCTCCCCAAAATATCACTGGAGATGCAGCATTGATAATGGGGTCCTGTGGGGCATCTTTCATCTTCAAGCTGTGTATTTCACTCTCTTTCTTCCTTAACCCTGAGCACTGGGACTATGAAAATACTATTAGAAAATGAACATTTTGTATTTTATATGCAGGTATAGAAAATACAGCATAACGAACTTCAGGAAAAATAGAATTGATATTAATTTTCACATTGCACAATGGAGAAGTTAATGAACTTACCCTAAAGCACTAACTAACAAGTGATGGAGCAGCGGCATTACCTGAGTTTTCAAGCTTACCCAAAAGCAAATTTACATAACCATTAATAGGACATTAAATTCAGGGCTACTTTCTGTTGCCAAAGCTCTTCCATAGCTTTGTGCGGTAAAGTGTGTTGTGTTGTTGTTTTTACTGAGCTATACATTCTTCTCCACTCCCCTTCCTTCCTCCTCTCTTCCCTTCTACCCTCTCCAGTGACCCCCAATTTACTTCCAGTTTACTAAGGGAATATTGTCTTTTCTATCTTCCTATGTAGATCCATGTATGTTTCTCCAGGGTCCTCTATTACTTAGTTTCTCTGGAGTTGTGGGCTGTAGGCTGTTTATTCTTTGCTTTATGCCAAAAAGTGACTCTGAGTTAGTACATTTTATATTTCTCTTTCTGAGTCTGGGTTACCTCGCTCAATATGTTTTTTTTTTCTAGATCCATGCATTTGCCTGCAAATTTCAACATGTCATATGTCATTATTTTTACTGCTGAATACAACTCCATTGTGTAAATGTACCACATTTTCTTCATCTATTCTTCAGTTGAGGGGCATCTAGGTTGTTTCCAGGTTCTGGTATTACAAATAATGTTGCTATGATCATAGTTGAGCACATGTCCTTGTGGTATGACTGAGGTTTGGATACATACCCAAACAGCAGTATTGCTGAATCTTGAGGTAGTTTGTTTCCTAAGTTTCTGAGAAATCACCATATTGGTTTCCAAAGCAGCAGTACAAGTTTGCACTCCCAGAAGCAATGGAGGAGTATTCCCTTTACCCTGCATCTTCTCAAACATAAGTTGCCATCATTGCTTTGGATCTTGGACATTCTGAGAAATTAATTTTGCTTTAGTCACTTCTCATCTGACAGGCTGATCTGTTACCAAGTTCTGAACACAAGATATAAAATTAATGGGAAATATACCTAACATTTTCTGTTTCATGGATTTCTGTTCATTCATCCACAGGTAAAAAGCATAAAACTTGAAAAATAATTATATTAAAGTATACCTTATTTACTGTATATAAGGATATTTCTATGTATATAAAACATATTTGTGATAATATTTTTCTTAGATTCATATTCATTATGACTTCCTTAACCAATCTTAAAAAAGACAAACCTCATAAACAAATTGTATAATCTCTATTAGCCTAAATAAAGAAACACATTCAGTATTATCATTGATCAATTAATATAACATGTTTCATCCAAATGAAGTGTGGTATAATACTTGAATATTATTACCAAATCTACATAATTTTATCAAAATGTAAATTCTCAGTCACCAATCACAATAGTTGAAGTACATAATACAATGACATATTTTGACACAGAAGTGTATTTATCTTCTGAATTATGTTTTTCTTCTTCTCAACTATAATACTAAAATGACAGAAACATTCTATTTATCTCATATTGTCCAAACTCTTTTTAAGATAGTTATTTATAACATGGGTTTATAATACATTAAAAAAATGTCATTGATGGCCTACAATTCTCTAGATAAAAAGATAAAGAAAATTTTAAGTGAAATTTCCAAGTTGACTCATGTCTTGACAGTCAGTTGTGACATGGATGAGTATGCAATAAAACGAGGAAAATATATTTACCCATGACTTCAAGAACACATGAGTCATACAATTAGGTATGAAGGTCAAGTAATAATTATGTACCTGAAAAATACTTGAGAAAATTTTAGGTAGTAAGAGATGTCCAGTTAAAGAAAATTTGTATAACATTGCGTAATACAAGACAAAATAAGGGATAGTTGTGCTATGAATATTGTGAGGCTAGAAGGATAACATCAAGAGAAGGATAATTTGATGGACATACAATAGTTTTAGGGGGTACTAATAAAAAGGAACCACTGAATTTTGTTTAACAGAAAGCATTTATTGTCAAACTTAAAGGCTAAGCTTTTCTAACAACAGATAATCTATCATAGGAAATTACAATATTCAAATTATTTCCGGGTGACTCAGTAAGGTACATGGTTGAATGTTTGAGGACAGTGGGATGCATATTCAGACTTATAAAAAAAATCATGGAGTGTCCAAAATTTTGGAAGATGGCAAAGGAAGATGTTGACTCTCCCCTGTTTGATTTTCCAAATGGCTGGTGCTAGGTATGGAAGAGGACCACTCCATGGAAGAAAGAAACAAAATTTAGACTAAATAACCTGACCCTTGTAAACTAGTAAGGAATGAAGATACAGGTTATTGGGTAAAAGTGAAGGATCTCCTTATATAGAATCCTTTCCAAGACTCCTATGAAAAAAAAATTCTAGGAGGTGATCCTAGAATGAGTAATGAGGCTATGTTGTGTTATAAGGACTTCAGTTCTGACTATACCTCCCTCCTGAAATTATATTGCAACTCACACTGTCTTGAAAGGACAGGATGTTTTCCCACAGTAACAAAACCTCACAATTCTTTTGCCACTTCTATCTGCCCAGCACCTCATTGTCTGGGTGTGAGGCTGATCTCTTTTGAAGAGTGAAAATATAACATTCTAGGATCTATCTATCAGACCAACTGATATTCAAGAAGCAGAAATCATTTGGAAAATGCCAAATACGTTTTTGTGAAAAATAATACCTGTTGAAAAATAACTGTTTCATTGTTCATTGTATCCACCACCAGGCCATCAGTTTTCTAAGAACTATTCTGAAATGCCATAATCCCTCTGAGGACATTTGAATTGCTGGTGGTGACACTCCTTGTTATCTATTTTTTTTTTTTTGGGGAGTTCAAAACCTTGCTCCTTCTGTTTCTATTGAATTTGCTAAACATATCATCATTCCATACTCTGCTGTCCATTCATTTGTTGCTGATCATTCTGCGGAATACTTCAGAGGTAACTGCCTCACATTTCTACAGCCTCCTCTTTCTTGTACCTCTCTTCTTGTGATGTCATATTGTGTTTTGTAACACACATGAGCTTCCCAATCTCATTCCATCTACTTATCTCAGCATCCACTGTCACTCCTTTACTATAGATAACTTAGAACGTATTCTTTGATCTGTACCATAAAAATTAGCATGGTTGTGGAAATGTTCCTTTATCTCACTTAAAACCACTGTCTTTGGTGCTTTATTTATAGTTTTCATAAATGTCTTCATTTTATTTTGGTCATAAAGTAAGCAATGAGTCTTGACTCTTAAATTGAGAAAATACAATTTAGTTTATTTTGAATGAAGAAAATCCAAGTAACTTATCAACAAAAATACATAATATAGTAATAATACTAGCAAGAATTCATGTACAATGTGTGGAGACAAGAAATGAAAACACAAAGATTCCTAATTATGTACATTATTTCAAGTGAAACATGACGTGAACTAAGTAAATACCAATATTCAAAATTAGATTCAACAGTGCTTTCCTCAAATGCACAAATCTGTCGGGTACATTTTACATTTTAAATAAAAAATTAGATAATGTATTTGACAAGGATGAAAGTTTACTATGCATTTATTTTAGTTTTCAATATAATTCGACACCTTGAAGTATGTTTTAGATTTTAATTCATAAAATCAATGCATTAATAAAATAAGATACTAAAATATACTCCTTCAATTTTCCATTAGACACTTTTTAGTGTCTCTGAAAGTGTTTTTGTTATTGAAAGCTTCAATATATATTTTTTATTTAATTTTAGCCTGAGGAATTTTTCTTTTGTAAAAGAAATTTTCTGTCATCTATACTGACAATAAGTCAGTGTTAGTAAATGTTATTTAGGTAATTCTTTTAAAGTAATTTATAATTTATATATCTAAGTTAAAAGAGACAGTAAAAATAGTTATCCTAATTTCCAAAAACAATATTGTATATATATATATGGCCTGCTGAAATGAGTATTTTAAAAATCTTCTCAACTACAAAAAATTGTTTTACATTTACATCAATGTACCTGTGTGATTGCAATTCTTAGTCACAAAGCAGGTATCATGCTAAATTATACTTAAATTTAGACTTTGAATTAGTATATCACAATGCTACAGAGATTTGCATTAGTATGAATCTTGGTTTATTATACAAATTTAATGTCAAATTATTATACATATATTTCTGCTCTAGATTAAGTTATTGTGATTGCACAGTTCATTTAAAATGTAATTTATTTTAAGAAACATAGGTGAATAGTAATCATCTACAATAGTCAAACTTTTAGTCATATTAATTAGATTTTCTAGATGTATAGAGATATATTTCAGAAGGACAGGCATTCTTCAAACCTTTCAAAGACTACAGAATATCACATTTAAAATGTTTTAAGATGTTAGGCCTTTTCGTGACAAGGAGACACATCTACTCTTGGCAGAATCAATTACTTCAAGAGGAAGATAAGCATTGACGAGGCTCTTTATGGGGTTGTTTAGCCATTGGTGCAGGAAATTGCTCTAGCCTGGACTTCTAAACTGGACATTCAGGACCCACAGAGAAATGACTGCTGAACTTGCCTAAAAGTGAGATGGTCCTTCGAGATGCCTGCTACACAAAAGAGTCTGCTAGATATTCTGCAGGACACAGAAGAAAATGACTGACAAACTGCCAATATAGGCAGAACTGTCATTGAAATTTCCTGCTTCGTGGAAAAGTCTGCTGGATACTATGGCCCTGTAGGCTGAAGATGGATGCCCCAATGGTACAGAAGAACTTTGGGAGACTGTCCAGGCAGCAAGGTGTCTCTGTTATTTCTAGAGTTTTGGAAGTTGCTTACAATGTACTTCCTGTTTACTTAGGTAATATTATATCCTTCTGGAGTCTTTGATGGAGTTGAAGAATTTATAGTTGGTTATAGTTTTTCTAAGTTATGATAAAATATAAAGTAGATATAAATACTGTAACTGTAATTCTTGACTGATAACTTTTTTGTTATATGTAATTTTACTAAATTTAAAACCTTCCTTTGTATTTAAGGAGAAAACGGGAGGTGATGTGGGATTTCCTCTGTATGCTGTGATTACCATTGTTGAATAAAAGAACTGCTTTGGGCCTATAGCAGAGCTATAGGGGAACAGAGCTAGGTGGATAAAGCTAAATGGAATGCTGGGAGGAAGAAGACAGAGTCAGAGAGACACCATGGAGCTGCTAGAGTCAGACATGCTGAATCTTTACTGGTAAGTCACTGCCATGAGTCGATATACAGATTAATAGAAATGTGTTAAATTAATATTAGTGTTAGCCAGTAAGAAGCTATATCTAATGGGCCAATCAATGTTTTAATTAATATATTTTCTGTGTGGTTATTTTGGTTCTGGGCAGCCAGGAACTAACTAGTGGCCTCTCTTCAGTATCACAAAGAATTAAATTCAAATTCTCAGAAATAATAATGCATTATTATATTACATTGCTCTAGATAAAATTACAATAATTAATTTTGGAGGCTAAAATAAATGAAAAGTAACCATATAAAGCATTCCTTGTTGTGATTTTCAATTGATGTTCTATGATTTAATTGTTGCATATCTAAATATATGCATAATATTAGAATAGTACTAGGAATTTGTATATATAATAAACACAATTGTATATACAATTATCTTAGGTTGATTACTCACTTTTTTCTGTCCTTTAAAGAACTGAGTTAAAACAGATATAGTTAGATGTCCCATGAAAGCTGTTTCTTTTTTTATTTAACTTTTTTATTCTTTTTACATACCAACCACAATTCCACCTCCTCCCATGAGAAGTCAAAAAGCCTGACACATCAACTTGAAGTAGGACCAAGCCCCTTTCCACTGAATCAAGACTAAGTAAGACATTCCATCATAGGGAATGGGCTCCAACAATACAGCTCATGCACCAGGAATAGATCCTGGTCTCACTGCCAGGGCCCCTGCAAACAGATTAAGCCACACTTTCTGAGTTCCCTTAAAAACGTACATGCTACCTATCTTGTTCTTAAAATCAAAGAACATTAAAATTACTCTATCTGTATTTTAAGCTTTGTTAATTTTAAGTATAAAATCAAAGAGATTTTTGTCAAAGACATTCTCAATGTATATCATTTCAGTGAAAATGGTCTGTTCCCTTGAAATGTTTTTCAGATTAGAACTCAGGCACATAATTTTACAATTTAAGCAAGTACTTACAGGGCTCTAGTCCATTCTGACAACTTTGTATTGCAAATTCTCTGTGTTCTTCAGGGTGCACTGTGACATACATATTACTGCATATTTTGAAGAACAAATTTTTTAAAAACCGATCATTTTTAAAAGATACAGTTCTAATTTTAATTAATATAGCAATGAAGTTTTTTTTCAGGAGAGCAGACTTTATGAAATGATGTAGGTATATGTATATCCTTCACAGAGGTAGCTTATCAGTCCTCTTATTCTTTCTGGCATTTTATCAACAGTTCATTTAAATAAATGTTTATCTTTTTGTTTACACACCTTTATTTTATTATGTACAAGACTCATTCATCTTGCTTACTTAATACCCTTTCTATGTCATCTTGATATTGAGTGAAACACCATCATGTCACTCACTCTGTGAAGCACTTTACTCACAGAGATGAGACACAGTCAAGTCTGTTGCCTGAATGCGTGTTGATTCACATGGATAACAGGTGTTTTGTCCCGCCTGCAAAATGTGCTAGAATAATAGTGCTGCAGAACTTGTGAGAGTGGACAACCAGTGACAGGTCCAACTTGAGGCCTACCTGTGGCACTGAGAGGGATCCCATGTGTGACACATGGGATGTTCAGGAACGAGATAGTGAATAATCCACAAGACAAGATAGAAGCAAACATGACTGATCAAAAATTGCAATAAAATGATTCCTAATGATATTCTGCTATAATCATAGATGGGATCCTAATCCAGTCATCACCAGAGAGTCTTCATCCAGCCTTGATCCAATACAGAGGCCCAGAGTAAGATATTAACCCCATAGAATGTGGGGAAAAATGATTATAGAAACGAGAGGTGTTGAAGTCACCACAAGAACACAGCCTATAGAATCAGCTCAACAAGGCTCTTAGGTGCTCACAGAAGCAGAGAGGCTATATGGGTTTGACATAGTTCTTCTGCATATATACTATGGTTTGTAGCTTGGTGTTCCTGTGGAAATAGTAACAGTGGGAGTGGGGTATGTTTCTTTCACTCTTTCATCTGCTCTCGGGACCCTTTTCTATCTACAGGGCTGCCTTTCCCAGCCTTTATATGAGTTTTTTTTTGTTTGTTTGTTTGTTTGTTTATGCTGCTCTTTATTTTTTTTTCTTTTTTTTTCATACATTGTTTTGTTTTATTTTTTCCATTCAAGAACATAATTAAAGATAAAAAAAATTTTTTTTCCTTTCTTCCCCTTCTCCCGGTCCCCTCCC